>JAWPHD010006605.1:0-142230 GCA_037043455.1 Cyrtodaria siliqua | reverse complement strand
AGATCGGATTAGTTTCACCAGAGTTATAGCCCTTGATTTCATGAAAAATGTCATATTCTGCCTTGTGAACACTTTAGCAACTTTATTTATTATTGATCCTTACTAACATTGTTAGTATCTTTATACAAATGAAAGCTCGGACAAGTGCGAAAACCAGTCAGATCAGATTAGTTTCACCAGAGTTATGGGCCTTGTTTTGCTGAAAAATGCAATATTCTGCATTACGAACACTCTAGCACCTTCATTTATTATTTGATCTTTACCAAACTTGCACAGATTGTTAATAGCAATGAAAGCTTGGACAATTTCGAAAACCAGCTAAATTGGGTCAGTGAAAACCAGGCGGATCGGACTAGTAACACCAGTGTTGTGGCCTTAATTTTCTTAAATATGCAATAAGCTATATTGGGAACCTGGGGTTGTTGGTTCAAATCCACTAGGGGGAACTGCTGATCAGATTTCAAAATAATTTCACAGAAATGTTAATTACGTGATCCTCTATCAAGATGTTTAAAGCCGACCTGATTCGGTGAAAAACATGGCTGCCAGTGCGTGGGCCATTTTCAGTATATATATATATATATATATATATATATATATATATATATATAGAAAACAACATAACCCCCTAAAATGACTTGTTCAATTTTGATGATTCTTCACAGAAAGCATCCATGGGTGGCACTTCATTAAAAAACTAAACTGATTGCTTATATTAAAACGTTGAAAAACCTGGTTAAAAGTCTTCATTTAAACAAGTATTTTGTAAAGTTTTTTAACCAGATTTCTTTGCGAAAAGCCTGGTTATTAGTTTTAAGGTAGGGCGGGCGTCGTCAAACTCATGGTTTCCGATCAATAACTTTTGTTAGAGATGAGGTATTGCGATTGAAACTGGTAGGGTAGGTAGCTTATATGGAAAGGAAGGTTGGAATTGCATTTGGAGCCACTAGGATCAAGGTCACTGTTACTATAAATAGTAAAATGGTTTCTGCTCAATAACTTTTGTTTAGAGTGAGGTATTGTGACGAAACTTGCTGGGTAGGTAGCTTAAATGGAAAGGAAGGTTAGGATTTCATTTGGGGTCAAGGTCGCTGTAAATAGAAAAATGGGTACCCCTCATTAACACTTGTTTGAGGTCCGTATTTTGACGAAACTTTATGGTTAGGTAGCTTATGCGGAAAGGAAGGTTTGGATTTGCATTTGGGGTCAAGGTCACTGCTCAGTAACTTTTGTAAGGAGTGAGGTATTGCGACAAAACCTGCTGGGTAGGTAGCTTAGGCGGAAAGGAAGTTTGAGGTTGCATTTGGTGTCAATGGGGTCAAGGTCTCTGTAAATAAAAATTAAATATGATTTCCGCTCAATAACTTTAATGTCGCCTGTGTAGCAGACACTTTCAGATCAATTGTCCGTCGTCGTCAGACACACTTTAACCTGCAACCTAACCTTGGCCATAACTTGAAAAATAGTTGACCTATGTTCATGAAACTTCACTCACCTCATCATTTTACTCTAAGGAATGTTGTTACATGTCCAGTATCTGACCTTCATTTTTGGCAGAGTTATGCCCCTTTTCACCTATTAGCTCATAACTTGGCAAAATATCGACAGTTTCTCATCAATTATATAATGCAGAATTATGCCCCTTTCATAAACTTTAACATATAAAAAGAAATCTGCTCCATATTACATGAAGGATTCAAAACTTTATAGTTAGAATGTACTTGCTGAAATTCGCAGACGGCAGGCGACAAGTGTTCCGTGGAACACCCTTGTTCCGTGGAACACCCTTCTAGTTAGGAATAAGATATTGCGATGGAATTTGCTGGGTAGCTCATGTGCAAAAGAAGGTTGGATTGCATTTGGGGTCACTGGGATCAAGGTCAAGAACGACAGTCAAAAAAAAAACAACACCCATAGAATTCGAATTATTTTCCACCCCCCCCCCCCCCCCCCCCCCACCCACAGGATTTGAATTCGCCAAGAACCCCCACCCACAGAATTAGAACTTTTTACAAATTTAGTAAATTTGATAAATTGGCCTTCAAATCACTCTATAATCAGTGTTCCAGATAAGCTTTTTCCTGGCGGTAACATTGAATATGGACCTGAGGATTGGGTCTATATTGATAAAGAAAACAATCTTGTAGGCCTGGGTCCATATTCATAAAAAAAAAAATCCTGTAGGCCTGGGTCCATATTCATAAAGGAAACAATCCTGTAGCCTGGGTCCATATTCATGAGAAAACAATCTTGTAGGCCTGGGTCCATATTCATAAAGAAAACAATCCTGTAGGCCTGGGTCCATATTCATAAAGATAACAATCCTGTAGACCTGGGTCCATATTCATAAAGAAAACAATCCTGTAGGCCTGGGTCCATATCCATAAAGAAAACAATCCTGTAGGCCTGGGTCTATATCCATAAAGAAAACAATCTGTAGGCCTGGGTCCATATTCATAAAGAAAACAATCCTGTAGGCCTGGGTCCATATTCATAAAGAAGACAATCCTGTAGGCCTGGGTCCATATTCATAAAGAAAACAATCCTGTAGACCTGGGTCATATTCATCAAGAAAACAATCCTGTAGGCCTGGGTCCATATCCATAAAGAAAACAATCTTGTAGGCCTGGGTCTATATCCATAAAGAAAACAAGCCTGTAGGCCTGGGTCCATATTCACAAAGAAAACAATCTTGTAGGCCTGGGTCCATATCCATAAAGAAAACAATCCTGTAGGCCTGGGTCCATATTCATAAAGAAAACAATACTGTAGGCCTGGGTCCATATTCATAAGAAAACAATCCTGTAGGCCTGGGTCCATATTCATAAAGAAAACAATCCTGTAGGCCTGGGTCCATATTCATAAAGAAATCAATACTGTTTTATTTAATAACAATTGATAAACGTTTCTCTGTTATTTTGTTATGCTCAATAATGTGCTTTAATACTTACAGACAGTGTCTTTTAAAGTTTGTTGATATATTTTCTTACTTACAAAACATAAAAAATTGAGAAAATAAGAGTTTAAAAAAAAAATATATATATTATTTTTTTTACCCACCCACACCACCAAATCTTGGCCGCGATTTGTCAAAAACGGCCGTGCAAAAGACGGCTGCACGGTTGACTGCCTAATAACTTCCCTCTGGAAAATAACTGATAGTATGAATCAATTGAGTTCAATGTAAAATAGTACGAATCTAATTGAGTACGAAGTACGAAATTTCATAGGAGTTGTCGTTCTTGAATGCATCTATTTTTAGAAGCAACATCTGCTAACATACAAAAATCGATTTAGCAATTTAACGGAGTTTTTCACACAATTCCGTGGGGCCGGGAGGAGGGTTAGAATTCCTTGAGATTTCATCTCACAGCGTGAGGTATCACATGTATGTACACCCTCCAACGACTCAATACGATTTACATTTCACCCCCCACCCACAGAATTCGAATTCTTCTGACACCCCCAACCCACATAATTAGAATTCTTCTGACACCCCCCACCCACAGATTTTGAATTCGTTTTCGTTCCGACCCCCCCAGGCCTTTTTTCTGTAACAGCCCTTAATGTAAATTATTTTAATCATTGTTGATCACTGCTGATCCGCCTAAAAGCCTGGTTGCTATGGCAGCGAAAAAGAAAACACATTTTAAAAAATCTTCTAGAAAACTAGTCGGCATTATTTGAACCTACCTCAGGTGAGAGATTTAGGGCCAACTTGGCCCTCTTGTTTTCAATCGTGTCTATCTTTTTAGTCATAGTGTCATACCGACACTGTGTCGGTATAGACTTTTATACAAAACATTTCACATAGCATAATAAGTACTGAATATGACATTGGGGGGAGACATTTTTTTACCATGACTATTTTATTTTGCAGTAATGTGGTTGAGAAATGTGTGTCTTACTCATCTCGAGCTGAGAAAGCTTACCTCATTGAGGAGGTCTACTCCATGAATGATGGGTAAGTGTTGTATCTTTATTATTACAATGTTGAAGCAGATTCTCTTCTATTTTTCCATAAATCTGACATGAGTGTAGAGTTCGTAATAACTGTTGTTTTGTTTTAACAGCGCCCTCTATACCATGATAAGGGACAAGTTTGCAAATTATGTAGTTCAAAAAATGATTGATGTCGCAGAGCCACAGCAGCGAAAGATTCTCATGCACAAGATTCGACCCCACATCAGTACGCTTAGAAAGTATACCTATGGAAAACATATCCTCGCCAAACTTGAAAAGTTTCTCCTCAAGAACAGCTCTGACCTAGGACCAATAGGCATGCCACCGAACAGTGCATTGCCTTAAATACAATTTCAATATCTTACATAAATACCTGTTACAATTATTTACTGTTGTATTTACAGATACCACCAAATTATATAGCTGATATAAATTTTAGATTCATTTTTATGTCTGATTGTTGTTAAGAAGGCAATATGAAATTATCATGACGATAAATATAGCATATTAAGAATATGGATTGTAATTTTATACCACTGGATATATAGGAGTTGGCTGGCCGGTCGCTCCATCTGTTCAAATTCGTGTCCACGCTATTTCTCTTGATGGATTTTCACGAAACTTTATAAGTAGAATTAGTATGAAGTGGAGTTGCCTAACATCGTCTAGCTCCAGTTCGATGGATTTTGTACGGAGTTGTGGCCCGTTCTAGACAGTTTAAGCGAAACTATGAGAAGCATCAGTGTGAAGTGGAGATATGCACAATATTGTCTCATTTCGGTTTGGGATTTTTTTTCTCTCAAATATTTTCTGTGCTATTTCTCCATAACTCCTATATGGATACCAAACTTTGTGAGAAGTATCAGTATGAATTGGAGATGTGCATATCATCGTGGGGTACTCGTTTGCAGGATGGTTAATCACCTTCAGCTTGGGGAAACCAAATGGAAGTGATTTTCAGCTCTACTCTTCTGGCCAAAGGCAAAAGGCCAGCAGAAGCCCAACAGAGTTAATGGGATGTCGAGTTGTCCATCGTCCGTCCATACATTCTTAACTTTTGCCTTGTGAACACGATAGGGACTTTGTTATTAATCAGATCTTACCAAACTTCAGGGATGAGAATTCTCCGCGGATTCGCGGATTTCCGAGTTGTTTTTTTTGACTGCCAGGACCATTTTTGAGATCAGTGTAAATTCGTAGAGAAATTTGAAGGGGGTGAGGGGGGGGACCCATTTCATTCGGGATACCGATCCATCAGTACCTAACCTTTCTATTCGGGATACCGATTCATCAGTATGTACACATGTGCTCCATAGAAACATGTGAAAAACGTCATTCGAATATGTGCCCGGAAATAACAAATTCAATAACGCATGCGCACTGATTTCTGTTTACTTCCGCATTTTTCAAAGTAGAAAATTCTTTAAAAAAAGTGATTTTGAGCTTGTGTTTTGCGATTTTTTCGTGGAATTTTTCAAAATGGCGAACATTGACGATGTATCGAGTGAAGGTAGTGACATTGATGTTTGAAATACCTCCGATTTTAGTTCTGAAGACCTTGAAAATGAAAGTTAGAACTGTGTAAACTTGTGGTTTGAAATGAGTTGCACTCGGTGACTGTGACATTTTGTAGCCTTAAGTACCTCCTACAGATTGACTGTGTGGTAAGTAAAATTGATATTTTTTTTGTGGAAAAAAAAATCCAAAATTTCATACATAACCTTGTAAAAGTTGTATTTTGTATATTTGTAGCAGTTTAAAAACAGTCTGAGACACTCTCAAATAGCACCAGAGTGCAGGATTTTGCATCTAGGTTTCAAAATTTTTCCTGGGGTTTCAGAGTTTTTATTAGGACCCCATTCTCATCCCTGAAACTTTGCAAAGGGTCTTTATATCAAAAACTCTGGACAGATTCGAAAACCAGCGAGATCGGATGTTTCACCAGGATAATGGCCCTTGTGAAAAATATCATGTTTTGTGATGTGAATGCTCTAGCGCCTTCATTTATTATTTGATCTTTACCAAATTTGGTTAGATTATTAATATCAATAAAAGCTGGGACAAGTTCAAAAACAAGTCAGATCGGATTAGTAACACAAGAGTATGACCCTTGTTTTGGTATTTCAAAAAAGCCATATTTTGCAATTTGAACACTGTCGCCTGCATAGGCATGGCAGACACTTAGGGATCACTTTGTCCGTCATCGTCCGTCGGACTAACCTGCAACCTAACCTTGGCCTTAACTTGAAAAGTATTTGACCAATGTTCATGAAACTTCACACCCGTCTTCATCTTACCCAAGGAAACGTTTTTACTCATGTCCAATAACTCTGATCTTCATTTTGACAGTGTTTTGCCCCTTTTCATAAAAATTTAACCTGCAACCTAACGAAACTCATAAATTGGCAAAATAGGGACCTTAATCTTAGTGACCACCTCCCAAGTGTAAATATGAACCTTAATCTCAGTGACCACCTCCCAAGTGTAAATATGAACCTTAATCTCGGTGACCACCTCCCAAGTGTAAATATGAACCTTAATCACGGTGACCCCCTCCCAAGTGTAAAAATGAACCTTAATCTCTCTGACCACCTCCCAAGCGAAAAGATGAACCTAAATCGCAGTGACCACCTCCAAAGTGTAAAAAAAACCTAAATCTCAGGGACCACCTCCCAAGTGTAACAGTGAACCTTACTCTTGGTGACCTCCTCCCAAGTGTAAATATGAACCTAATCTCAGTGACCACCTCCCAAGTGTAACGATGAACCTTAATCTCAGTGACCACCTCCCAAGTGTAACGATGAACCTTAATCTCAGTGACCACCTCCCAAGTGTAAAGATGAACCTTAATCTCAGTGATCTCCTCCAAAGTGTAAAGATGAACCTTAATCTCAGTGACCACCTCCCAAATGCAAAAATGAACCTTAATCTCAGTGACCACCTCCCAAGTGTAAAAGTGAACCTTAGTCTCAGTGACCTCCCAAGTGTAACGATAAACCTTAATCACATTGACCTCCCAAATGTAAAGCTGAACCTTAATCACAGTGACCTCCCAAGTGTAACGATGAACCTTAAGCACAGTGACCTCCCAAATGTAAAGTTGAACCTTAATCACAGTGACCCCCCAAATTTAAAGATGAACCTTAATCACAGTGACCTCCAAAATGTAAAGATGAACCTTAATCACAGTGACCTCCCAAATACAAAGATGAATCCAAATCACAGTGACCTCCTCCCAAGTCTGAAAACAAGAGGGCCTGTATAGCTCTACAGGTTTTGCAAATTCAGTGGAAATTCAGTGGAAAACAAGATACATTTTTAAATCTATTTAAAAAATGGTCCTAAAGTCTATCACAAACCTATCAGTAGAGCTCATCAAGGTCACTGATTGCTTGTTAATGAATGACCTTGTAATGTGTAACACCCTAGTGGAATTTTGTTACAAAATGCATGTATGTAATGTGGACTTTCCATTACAATATGAGTGTATACTGTAATATTTGATAATTGTTGATTTCAACTATTTTATTGTTAAAACTGGACAACCTGCATTTTGTTTTATTTTTCTTACTTATTTTCGCTTGCATTATATCATATTTTTTGTCCAATTTTTGCATGTATTAAAATTTGTAGAGTCCGATATATATGTTGAGAGGTAGCATGTTGTTTTTAGTATTGTTTACATCATCCATGTATTGCTGGTACTGACTGGTATAATTATCCACTGACCAGACTGTATTAGTAGGAACCCGCAGGCTTAATTTGCACTCTGTCCAAAAAGATAATTTCCTTATTAATATGTGAAGCAGTGGGGGTGGGCATCCGTGTCATATGGACACATTTCTAACTACAAAAACTAGATGTCTATTGTATTTCTAGTAGCATAAGCTGATGTTCCTCTACCAGTTTTGTTTGAATGGCGACCCAGGGGTCACAGTTTGACATATAATAAGAGAAAAAAACTTTCGAAGCTTTTTTTATCTTGACCACTTGTGTAAACGTTGAAAGTGGTCTACAATGGGCAAGCTTATAAGGTGAGTGATTTAGTGCCATTGGCCCTCTTGTTTATGGTCCTTTAGGGGTAATTTACATTGTATATTTTCTTGTACTCTTAAATATTCATCTCCCCATTATAAAAAGCAGTGTTTTCATACTTGTTTTTGTTGCCTTGATTGCTACTGATGTGTGAGTTTATTATTTTGAATGATATAACTGTATACATTTTGTTGAGCAAATTGGGTATATCTCATTTGATGTAATTACCATTTCCCCCAGCAATTATATTGTGTACAGTTTGCTATGTTTGAGCAGCTAAGCATTTGACCTGTCTTGAGCCTAATCAAATAAACTTTTTAAAATACTTGTATAGAATACACAAACCCATTGTCTATAGATGTAGTCATTTCCATATATAGGAACAAGCATAATCTATGTTAAACCTTTTTTTTTATATATATATTTTAGTTTTCTATATAGTTGTAAAAAGTCTTGGCAATTTCTTGCCTGTAAGGTTGTAAATATTGTATAAATTGAAATTCCACTACAGTAATTCTTGTCCGATACATGCTAAAACTGATTCAAAGTATTTCATTATGTACAGTTCAAACATAGTTGTATATTTCTCGTTCCATTCATGCATTAATACATGTAAATACATAAAAAACACTTTGTTGTGCAATGTATATAGACCATTTTCTTGTTGAAATGCTAAGTGCTTTTGTTACCTGGTAATTCTTTATTTTGGCCTTTGTGGTTCCTGGGCAAAAATAGGGCTAATCCAGAGAAAGGGGTAAAATCCCCCTACATTCATGTTATATTGGTTCAGGTGCTCTGGCGAAAAATGAAGTGTTTACAACAGATTTTGCTGCAGTTCTGCAGGTGAGAAAGTTTTAAACCCATTCTGCATATTTTTTTCCTTATGTAAATGGATAACAGTTTTGTGTTGGTGTTCAATTCTTCTTTTGACTTTAAGAAACTATCCTGCCCAAATAACAGCAAAATTACACTACAGAACCATGTATCAAAACTATCCAGGAGTTCAGGTCATATAATAATGTATATGTGCCGATTTAAAGTTTAATCACGGGTTCTAAAAATACCTGTGATTGAATATGCGTAAAATGAATTGGTAACTGTTACATACAATGTAAAATAAAACCGAGTTTACACATGAGGAATTGAAACTATTTATTTGGCATACTTTGCAAAGTTGGATTCAATTGATTGGATTGCATAATTCCCTATAAGAAATTCTTACTCAGCTGTTTCATTTTTGTCTCGCTTTTTCAAAGGAAAAAAGGGATGTGTTGCTTTTCCGGTGAAGGCGTCAACATTCAAGTTTTGCGTTTAGGTCATTTTCTCAAACTGTATGCACTAGACCTTGCAAACTTTGCTTATATTTGTATCTTGGGTGGTACATCGCAATGTGACAAAGCAAATGTGGAAGTGACCTTGACCCTCCAAGTAAAGAGCAGATAACAATAATTTTTACGTACAACTTTTGCTTTTAGGTCACTTTTTTACAAACTGTATGCACTAGACCTTTCAAACTTTGCTTATAGTTGTATCTTGGGTGATTCATTGCAACGTGACAAAGCAAATGTGGAAGTGACCTTGACCATCCAAGCAAAGGGCAGATAACTTAGTAATTGTTACCTTTAACTTTCTCGCAAACTTTATGCACTAGACCTTTCAAACTTTGCTGTTAGTTGTATCTTGGGTGATACATTGCAACGTGACAAAGCAAAGATGGACGTGACCTTGACCATCCAAGCAAAGGGCAGATAACAATAATTTTTACCTTCAACTTTTGCGTTGTGGTCAATTTCTCGCAAACTGTATTCCCAAGACCTTTCAAACTTTGCTTATAGTTGTATCTTGAGTGGTACATTGCAACCTGACGAAGCAAATGTGGATGTGACCTTGACCCTTCAAGCAAGGAGCAGATAACCTAAAAAGTTGTACCTTCAATATTTGCGTTTAGGTCACTCACGCAAACTGTATGCACTAAACTTTTCAAACTTTGTTTATAGTTGTTAACTTGGGTTTTACATCGCAACATGACAAAGCAAATATGGATGTGACTGACCCTCCAAGCAAAAAGGCAGATAACCTTATAAGTTTTACCTTCAACTGTTGCTTTAGGTCACTTTTTCACAAACTGTATGCCACTTTTTCACAAACTGTATGCACTAAGACCTCTCAAACTTTGCTTATAGTTGTATCTTGAGTGGTACATTGCAAAGTGACAAAGCAAATGTGGATGTGACCTTGACCCTCCAAGGAAAGGGCAGATAACAATAATTGTTACCTCAACATTTGCATTTAGGTCACTTTTCTCACAAACTTCATGCATTAGACCTTTCAAACTTTGCTTAGTTTTTTCTTGGGTAGTACATCACAATGTGTCAAAAAGCAAATGTTGATGTGACCTTAACCATCCAAGCAAAGGGCATATAACTTTAATTGTTACATTTACATCACTTTCTCATGAATTACTAAATGCTTTAAACCTAGTTATAGCTTAATCTTTGGAAGACAAACATTCTATTTTGACAGTTGTGTCTTGGGTAGTGTATCTTTTTGGAGCATGGATTTCATCTATGACCTTGACCTACTTTTTCGAGCTGATGATTTTTAGCTCTACTGTCTACTGGCAAAAGGCCAGCAGAGCTTATGGGATGCCGAGTTGTCCGTCGTCCGTCCGTCGTTAACTTTTGTCTCGTTAAGACGATAGGGCCTTCATTTTTCATCCGATTTTTACCAAACTTTAACAGGTTGTTTATATCAATAAAAGCTCGGATGAGTTCGAAAACCAGCCAGATCGGACAAGTAACGACGGAGTTGTGGCCCTTGATTTAGTTAAAAATGCTTTGTAGCATGGTCACAGACAATTCTCTTTGTTCAGACACAGGTGTAAATCGTTTAATTGAAAATAAGACCTCTCAGAATAACTGTGAGAATAACAGTGAGAATAACAGTTAGAATAACTGAAATAGAGCTGAAATGGACATGCTACAAAACAAATAGAGTATGGTTTCATCCCGTTGGTTAATTTAAACACCTCGATGGGCTACGCCCATCTCGATGTTTAAATGAACCAACTCAATGAAACCATACTCTATCTATTACATATTGCTATATTTTGCCTCGTTAAGACGATAGGGCCTTTATTTTTATCCTATCTATACCAAACTTTACCTCATTGTTAATATCAATGAAAGCTCGGACAAGTTCGAAAACCAGCCATATCGGACTAGTAACAGCGGAGTTATGGCCCTTGATTTAGTTAAAATGCTATATTTTGCCTCGTTGATACGATAGGGGTTTTATTGTTCATCCAAACTTTATCAGATTGTTAATGTCATTGAAAGCTCTAACAAGTTTGAAAACCAGCCTTATCGGACCAGTAACAGCGGAGTTATGGCCCTTGATTAGGTAAAAATGATATATTTTGCCTCGTTAAGACGATAGGGGCTTCATTGTTCCGATCCTTACCAAACTTTATCAGATTGTTAATATCAATGAAAGCTTGGACAAGTTCGAAAACCATTCATATCGGACCAGTATCAGCAGAGTTATGGCCCTTGATTTAGTTCAAAATGCTATATTTTGTCTTGTTAAGACGGTAGGGCCTTCATTTTTCACCCGATCTTTACCAAACTTTATCAGATTGTTAATGTGAATAAAAGCTCGGTCAGGTTCGAAAACTAGCCAGATCGGACCAGTAACAGCGAAGTTATGGTCCTTGATTTTGTTAAAAAATGCTATAATTTGCCTCGTCATACGATAGGGTCTTCATTTTGCATCTGATCTTTGCCAAACTTTACCAGATTTTATGACTTTCTTTTTTATATTTTTTTATTTTTTTTATTTATTTTTTTTCAATTTTTTTTTGAATTTTTTTTGAATTTTTTTTTTGAATTTTTTTATTTTTTTATTATTGTCTCTGCTGGCCAAGTTCGAAAACCAGCCAGATCGGACCAGTAATGGCGGAGTTATAGCTCTTGATTTAGTTAAAAATGCTATATTTTGCCTCTTTAAGATGATAGTCACTCGCTTCATTGATGTTATAAGAGCCATATTAGCCAGTAGAGCGTTTACAGGCCCTCTAGGGCCTCTTGTTTATTTATATATTTTTTAATTAATCTTTTTATATAACGGCATTTTGTTTTTAAACAAATGCACTTAAATGTCATCTCAGCAAACTGTAAACTCAGTTTCTAGTTACTAATTTTTTACAAACTTTCATTTAAGCATCATTTATCTTTTATTTTTAAGTCCCGCCCCCGTTAGGCAAGACATGTGAATCTGCAGATTTCTTGTATGTTTTATAAACATATTGTGCGAAAGGTATTTTGGCCTTGTCAAACACACCAAGTACAGTTACTTGCTATCGGATATGTTTTAGAGTTAAATGAGATTTCATAAGAAGATGAGATGTTGGTAATTTCTGCATACCCAGCTGACAGTGGTTGCTAGATACAGAACTAGTATAAACATTGACAGCACTGTAGTGAGTATATTTATCACCCGTTCGGTGATGATAAACTTTATCATGCTGGTCCTTGTTTATGCACACATTTTGGAGTTAGTGCAATTTATGTTATTTGTCTGAATGTTTCTTTTATTATACTTGATGAATGCTACAGATTATAGAAAATCACTATTTAAAATAGCCAAACTTCTGCAGGTGAAAAGGTTCTAGGCCCATTCTCTGTATTTTATCTCGATGTAAATGGAGGATGAGCCTGGCATGTTCATTCCTGTTAGGCGCAATTACCCTTTCATGTGTTGGTGTGTCTTAAAACCCAATTCAATTCAAATAGCCAATCAAATGTTCTGTACAAAGTCTACCTTGACTAATCAATGACGGTTTTAGCATGTAGAGGATTTACTGAGTTGTGTATTTTTATACTGATTATATAAAAGTGAAATATCAGCATTTGTTATTAAAACCTTGTAAAATAAAAACCTTGTACATATTATATTTTCAATAGCATGAACAAATTGTAAAAATGCTCCACTATTTAAAAAACAAACATGTTTCCATCATTCCATCTTCAATATGTAAACTGTCACTTCATTTAATATTTAGGGCTATTCCATTAACTACATGTACATACAAAGGAGATATAGGGATTTGGTACCTTTTTTATTATCTTCATGTTATGTAAATAACCCAAATAAATGATCTAAAAAAGGTCATTACTTGGTATACGAATGATTTCGTTTTTAGCTTGACTTTTTTAGGGAATCCCACTGGAAGCTCAACTTGTGAAAGTATCTTTTTTTACGGATGGCGGGAGGTACACAATACTGGTTCTATCTACCCATGAAAAAGTGGGTGGTCTGGGAAAAAAACACTAAAAAACCAACCGTCTTATATAGCTTAAATGAGCTAAAAAAATATGTAAAACACATTTCAACCAACCATCCAATGAAGAGGGAATAAAAGCTATTTTTGCCACTTGAACCTCCGCGGCCGGTTAATATTTTGCGTCAGTTATGTATTACATGTATTACATGTAAGGAAAAACTTAAAAAATCTTCTCTGAAACCAAAAGGCATAGCTCTCATGCCTGTAGCATTGGCTTATGGTCCACTGCCAAGCTTGTTCAAATGGTGGCCCTGAGCTCTCATGCCTGTAGCATTGGCTTATGGTCAACTGCCAAGCTTGTTCAAATGGTGGCACTGGGGTCAAATTGGGCCCTGCTCCGGGGTCGCACGTTTTACATTGACTTTAAAGGGAAAACCGTACATAGACTGTAGTTGCTGAAATAAGCACATGCCAAGTGTTCCAGTCACCCACTTGAAATGAAGAAGGTCATTTTGGCCTCTTGTTAAAGAATATTAGGAGTAGGTCCTATGCCCTTTATACTAGAAATGGTTTCCAGTCATGGTACTGAAAACTCAGATATTCAGTCTGTATTTGCTGTGAAGCTGTTTGGGATCAAACTACATGTCGAGTTTTTAATTCTGGTTGATTTTGAAAAAATAATGGCTGGATTATGGCTATTACTTTCACTAAGACAAATGTTCACTTTGAAAGAAACCATTTATTCATTTTATTTTTATGTAAATATGACATGTAAATACTGGTTGAGTGTCATTATGGTCAGTTTAAATAATAAAATGGTAGGATCATGGCCCTTTATACTCTTAAAGCATGGTTATCACAAAATACTATCTAACAAATAGTGTGGCTTTGCCAATACTGAACTTGTTGACGCAAAAATACAATTCTTTACAGCTGCAAATAGTGACCATGAATAGCCATCATTAAAGTGCTGTCTGTGGCGTAAGTTAAAATGGAATAGCCCTAAGTAACATGTCATTTGATATTTAGTAACGTGTACAAAGGGTTGCAATGAAGACTATAGTGTACAAATTAACTGGATCTCAGAAGAAATGCTGTCAAGTTTGTATATCCCTAAACAATCACCTTGTAATTGTATATACATTAAAGGGACTGGATTTAGAATAGTAATTGGTACCAATACAGATAACCCACATATTGTGCTTCAGTTCCACATTCATCAAATAAGCTGCATATCAAGTTTATGAAATTATTTATGGAAATGTTCGGACTGAAAACCCCCGAAGATTCGGTGTATTTTTGTTGTACAAATCGGTATTAATTCATATGGGATTCGTATTGCTGAAAGTTTTGTATAGCCTTCAAGTACCATATGAATTACTATCGATGATTTATGACTAGCTGAGTCGCCGAATTTTCCTGACCGAACTATTTTATTAACAAGAAATAAATCATTGATATGGCGTAGTTAAGTGCAAATCTACATTGAATATTACTGAAACCCGTTATGATGGTTTTCCTAGTATGTGGATTGACACCCGTTATTATTTTTCAAGATCGCCTTAGTCCCTTTGAGTACGCCACTTTTACAATAAAATGTAAATTTAACACAAAAACATTTTATCCCCTGCCGCGGTAGGCAGAAGCGGGATATAGTAATGCTCTCTGTCCTTACATACGTCCCATTTCTTGTCCGCTCCATAACTCTTGCATGCATGGAGGGATTTGAGAATAACTTCACACATTTACTCCTCTCAACATGATGTGCAGAACCCAGCACCCACGTCGGTATCTTCAAGGTCATGCATTATATGCTATAGTAAGGTTCATTTTGTGTCCTCTCCATAACACTTGCATGCACAAAGGGATTTCAGAATAATTTGGCACATTTACTCATCTCAAGACAATTTACAAAACCCAAAACCCATGTCAGTATCAGTGTGTAGAACTGAACACGAATGTTAGAATCTTCAGAGTAAAGGTCATACATAAACCATCATCAAAGCGATATTCAGAAACGTTTGTTTCTTTATTTTCAACGTCAAGGTAACTCTGAGTATTTAAAACTATATTCATAATAAAATGCAAATGAAGGTGGAATCATCGTTCTGTCCTTTCGTTCAGCTTGGTGTGCAACGGAATTGCATTGTCTATTTCCGTAACCGTCTTAAATACCGGATTAGGGAATTTTGTTGTTCGGCAGCGTACGGCATATGACATCACAAAACTCGTTGGATGAAATTGATTTAAATGGCAGACAGAGCCTCTCATCATGTAAGTTTAGCCAACTCATTTAATAAATTCAGTATTAAACAAGCACTCGTGTAAGGTCCTATTTAAGAAGCAATGTATGTAATCTGTCTGTTCAGTAACTTTTACATGCAGAGATAGGTTTTTAACCCAACACCCATGTCTAAATCTTCAGTCAAGGCCATACATAGGAAAAAAATGTGAGGTGGTGGATATGACTGTCTCTCAGGCTGCTTCTTGTTGTTAATAGAAATAATCTTGTGCTCGTGTACATTGAAAATAGAGTTTTCTTGTAAGTATAGATGTAAATAATATAGTCATTTTCACTGATAGTAACTTGCAGAGTTAGAAAATGTTTGTACAGAAATGTTCATTTTGGTGCTATGTAGCTGCTACAAAAAGTTTTTTGTTTCATATATAATTTTCTTTTCATACTCTTTATGACCCTACCAAATCGTTGAGGGATATAGCGATTGCCTGTAGACTGGATATGAAGTCTGACCTGGTTGGGGATTGAACCCATGACCTCCAGCATGCAGGGGATCACTGGGCCACGCCCGACATGCTGCATACAAAAAAAGTTGTGTACCGTATCTCACCGCCAAACATTCTTTATTATTGAAAGTTCTGAAAAACTTGGAAAAGGGTGAGATAATAAAATTACTTTTATATTTTTAAAAGTAGATTGGGTTTACCGGTATGATAATAAATATTTGCACATTTGCTATATTCTACCTTGTTAACACTCGATTACATTCCCTGACCATCAAATAAGTATCGTTAGAACCATATCGTTCGACCAATTAAAATTATATCTGGTAAATGTGTACGCTCTTCTCGGCGACAGTTCTATTCCAATTTGATAACGTCTGTGACATAATGGACTATTGTTTGGGGTGCTTGTTTCAGCCAAAGGTTTTTCTGCAGTAACTTGAGCAATTTAAATAATACGCCCATCATTAGAACTGGCATTTTTAGTGGTAAATAAAACTACTTTAATTTTGAAAATTGGTTGAGAAATAAATATTTTACAGCCAAAACGATTTTTTGATGGGGCTTCTTGAAAAGTATGAGTGATATTGATATGGGACTTTTTCTAAAATGATCAGCATGACATGATGTTGGTCCTTGTCAAAAATCGTTTTGATTCGATGTTGAACATGGCTGTCAGTGGCCATCTTTGTTTACATAGAGTTATATAATGAAAACTTGTAGCGACTACTCCTCTGAAACTACTTGATGGATTTTCATGAAACTTCACAGGAATGTTGCTCTTGATATCTAATTGATCCTAGCAAAATTTCAGGTCGGCCTGAAATTCAAGATGGCAGCCACGGCTAAAAATAATTTAATTTTCAAAAAACGAAGTTTGTAGCGACTACTTCCTGAAATCAAAATCAATCAGTAGAGCTTCAAGGTCATTGACCTCTTGTTGGATAAAATTTCTTAAAAAAAATTGCATTGAAAATGCCCCATCAAAAACAACTATCGCGCATGAAATTTTTATTTCTCAAACGATTTTGAAAAACACGGTATTTTTAATTACCACTAAAAATCTGTTTCACTGATATACAACTTATTTAGGTAGTAGATTAATTTTATCTTAAAGTCTAAAAAAAACTTTGATTGAAACAAGCACCCCAAACAATAGATACTGATACGTCTTCAGGTGCGTTTACAATTATGTTTTCATTGTAATAAATGGTACTTTATACACCATCTTATCAAGTAGTCCCTATAGCTCATTGAATAGAACGCCGTATTGCAAATCTGAACGTTGTGCGAGTACCGACAGTCGAACTTTTTTTTTTCTGAAAATTATAGTACTACCTGTGTACAGGTAGTTTGAGCACCATAAAGAACATGAAACTGCAAATAAAGTCACCCCTACAAAGAGTAACGAATTAAGGTTCTGTAGCTTTAAGCCAGCTTCTTCACAATAGTTTGCATACTTTGACATGTATACCATTCATTTTCCCCCCTTTATTATTGTCTCCTACTGTCTGTCACCTACCTAGGATTGCACTTTGTAATTCTGCCTGTCACCTACTTAGGATTGCCCTTTGTAATTCTGTCTGTCACGTGTCATTTCCTTTCAATACTATAAATTATTACCCTTGTATTTTAATGAAACTGGAATAAAAGCTCTGGATTGTTATTTGGTCAAACGTCAATATAACTATAAACAGAAATGTAGTTTCCCCCGTTCAATAACTTCACTTGAAGGGATTTTAGTGAAAAGTCACCACTAGATTTGGCTCGCAGAACGGAGTCTTGGGATTGTTATTCGAGTCATTTGGGCAAGATCATTATTACTATGAATTAAAAATTGGTTTCCGCTCAGTTATCTTCATTTTCCCTTCAAGGATTTTTTTATGTGAAATTTGACAGGTTTTCTAAGTGCAATCAGGAGGTTATGCGGGGGCTTTCTTTATTAGCTATACTGATCAAAGATCAGCAAAGCTTATGCCGTGGTGAGGTGTCTGTCCGTCCGTAAACTTTTTTTGTAGCGATTACTCCTTTGAAACTACTTGATGGATTTTCATAAAACTTTACAGGAATGTTGCCCATGATGTCTAGTTGATACTAGCAAAACTTCTTGTTGATGTGAAATCCAAGATGGAGGCCAAAGCTAAAGATAGATTTTTAAAAAACAAGTTTGTTTTACTTCTTGGAAACTATAAGTGTTATTGATATGGGACTTTTTCAGAAATGATCAGCATGAAATTATGTTGATCCTTGTCAAAAATTATTTTGATTCGACATTAAACGGCTGCAGCGGCCATCTTTGTTTACATAGAGTTACATAATAAAAACTTGTAGAGAATACTCCTCTGAAACTACTATCATAAAAACTTGTAGCGAATACTCCTCTGAAACTACTTGACGGATTTTCATGAAACTTCACAGGAATGCTGATGTAGCTATCAAAACCTATCAGTAGAGCTTCAAGGTCAATATGACCTCTTGTTTTTATGTCATAGATAGTTGGTTACACTACATCAGTAGGGAATATTTAAATCGCTAAATTTGCTTGCTATAAGAGCATGTTGTTTTGTGTGTGTGTTTTTCTGTTGTTTCACAGTTTGCAATCAATCGTTTTGGTTGAAAGGTTTTCTTTCTTATACCCAATTCAATTCTTTATGTCCTTTTGTGCTTGTGCCTTGTAGCACCATATACCAGGCAATGTGTTATTTTAAAACATCGATGACGGGCACCATTTTGGAACTTACGTGCTATTGTAACAAGCTTGTAACATCAATGACGGGCACCATGATTCAAGTTATGCGTTATTGTAACTAACTTGTAACATCAATGACTGGCACCATGGTTCAAGTTATGCGTTATTGTAACTAACTTGTAACATCAATGACGGGCACCATGGTTCAAGTTATGCGTTATTGTAACTAACTAGTAACATCAATGACGGGCACCATGGTTCAAGTTATGCGTTATTGTAACCAACTTGTAACATCAATGACTGGCACCATGGTTCAAGTTATGCGTTATTGTAACCAACTTGTAACATCAATGACTGGCACCATGGTTCAAGTTATGCGTTATTGTAACCAACTTGTAACATCAATGACGGGCACCATGGTTCAAGTTATGCGTTATTGTTACCAACTTGTAACATCAATGACTGGCACCATGGTTCCAGTTATGCGTTATTGTAACCAACTTGTAACATCAATGTCGGGCACCATGGTTCAAGTTATGCGTTATTGTAACCTCAATGACGGGCACCATGGTCTAGTAACACATCATAATTCGAATTGTTTAATAAGAATTCATTATTGTAATAAGTATACCCAGTCTTTAGGAAAATCTTCCCACGCTGGCGAATTACAATGTTTTTGCTTTTAAATAAGCGTTCAAACTTTAAATGTTCTTTTATTGTAATGTTGAACTGTAGTGTTAGAATAGACTTTTATTCATGTACAATTTTATATTGTAGTTGTACATAGTACGGTGTGTGTATATATATATATATATATATATATTAACAAGTGCATACATTTTTTCATTTCATACAATGTACAGAAATGTGGTCATGTTGTTGTTTTTTCATAGAAAGGTTTACAAAGAAAGCTGGTTTCATGAACAAAAATGCAGAACGTTGTGTAATAAGGGTACATTAAGTGGCTTTTTAAAATCATACTGGTAAAAATAGTTATCTGGTCATTTTCACCACACACATGTATTTATTGGATAAAGCATTGTGATGGTAATAATTGAGCAGCAAAGTACACAGAAGTGGCTTAGTTAAGAAGTAACCCGGCCACAAAAAGTAACAGTAAGTGTTATATATCAAACTGTTCGGGAATGTCCGAAGTTTATCAGACTACCGGCATAAATCGCAGATTGTTGGTACTAAGCAAGAAATCCAAGATGGCGGACAAAATGGCCGCCATTTATAAAAAAAAACTTAATATATTTGATAATTACAATACCAAAATCATTTTTTTCACAAACATTGACTGTGTTTGTTATTTTAAATGAACTATGTATGCAGTTCAGTAATAAAGATAAGATACAGCTGAAAATATTTCAAAAATGACTTTTTTTGGCTAAAAAACGGCCGAAAAATGGCTCAAAACTGACAAAATTTGGGGTACTACCTAAAATTTTAAATTGTTTAATATCTTATTTCGTTATTTTTTGCATATTTTTGTTCATTAAAATATACAGTGGTGTATATCCTGCACAAAAATGTATACTATTACGTTTTAGTAGACCCCGAACTCTCAAAATCGAAGAAAAAGTGGGTGGGGTATTTTGACATGAGAAAATCTGTAGGTTCGTGATAAATGGCTTTACTGAAAAAAGGCTATCATTTGTTTACTGTTTGACTTATAAGCTTACAAGAAACTCGAAACTATTGTTACTGAAAATACCAACTCAAATCAATAGTTTACATACTTAAAATGTTCAAGGTCAAGGTCATATTCAAGGTCAAAAGGTCAAAAACATGAAAAAAATGGTATTTTACCTTAAACTTTCCCTGATAATGTTGTCAATGTACATGAAAACAACTTATATTGCATGTCAGTACAATCTGTAGTGTAAACTCTTTCCAACGGGGTGCATTTTAATTATCCACCATTTGGTAATCATGGAGAAATTCAATATGGCGTCCAAGATGGTCGTCGTCTTTCGCAGTTTGAGTGAAATATTGGAAAACAATGCTTTCAACCTTTTATTATTAGACTTATAAGATTTCTGTATCTTTTTATAAGCTTGACATCAACTGGTAATGTATACTAACAAACATCATAGTTTAAAGACCAAAACAAGATGAAGGTCAAGGTCATATTCAAGGTCAAATGTTAAAAGTTAACTGAAGAAAAAAAATAATTTCACCGTAAACTGTCCCTGATAACTTTGTCATAAATAAATTTCATAGCATTTCAATATACTCAGGAATGTACTTTTTCCAACGGTGTGCTTTTTAGCGTCCTCCATTTGAAAACCATAGAAATAAAATGGCATTTCCAAGAAGACAGCAGAGACGCATTTTACATTTAGGTCATATGTAAATTAATATTAATATGGAGTTTCCTGATGCTAGTGCAGTTTTATTATTATTTGCTTTGAACAACAAGTAAACTATATAAAAGAAAAGACTTTATTAATCAATATTAACTTTTTTATTAAATACTAATGTGGTTTTAACACACATGTCGTGGTATTGTCCAAGGTCATTATGACAAAATACAGAACAATAGCTCATTATCCCTTTATATTGGCTGTTATATTTCCTGACATAGATTTTAGAAATAAATTCATGTATTGCAGTTCAAATAACCATCACCAAATAATTTTGAAATGCTAAGTTTGTATTGGATTTCCATTTGGTATCAAAGGCACTTGTACACTAGTTTACTATTATATATATTTGGCGAGTGTATAGGTCATTACATGTTTTCCGTGTACGAAAAAGCTATACAAATGCATGTGTTCAAGGTCAATGACAAAGCAACAACAATTCAAAATGAAACATGAATACATTAATGACTTAACTATTTACTTTCCACAAATTATTTAGAAATTGGCTTGCACCAGGTACACATTACGAACAACATTACAGCAAATTGTTCAACCCACAAACATCAACATACTGATGTTTGTGTGTATACATGTTTGCACTATTCCAATAGACACATTAAGTAACTTAGAGAAACATTAAGTAACTAACATAAACTAACATTGTAAAATGTATACATTGTACAAATCAACCATGTCATGTTATTGGAGCACACTAGGTAATAATCTTTCAAACACTATTGATTACTTAACAGGTATCGCCATGTTCAAAAACATATTTCAGTGTCATTTACATGACAGTTAAAAGGACTGTAAATATGTTTCTACAGCAAGCTTCTGACTCGGTGCAAGCGTTGCACTCGCATGACACTGTACAAGGTTGTTCAAGTGACGAACACACACAGTAAATCTCACAGACATCATCACAGCTACATTCAAGATCACTGGGCAACTCTGGAGGCGCTGCAGGCTGTGACATTATCTGTGGTACAGCTAACCCTGACTGAGAATCAATTGAGTAACCATAGTCAGTCAAGTTTGGAGTATCGGCGTCCGCCACCAAAGCCCCTTTCCAGACCAGCAACTGATAGAGACATCGCTGTAGATGCAACATGAAACTGTCGTCTGTCGGAGGCAATCGCCTGGATTTGACATGTTTGTTTCAAACAACCCTTTCTGTTCGAAATGCATTGAGTGAGGTACAATTTAGATGGCCATATAGATAGTTCACCAACAAATTGAGTACAGGAACAAATCTGACCATTTGTCAGTTCAGGAACTTCTCCTAAACAGCCTAATCCCTCAAAGGAAGGGGCATTATTCATTAGCAGTTTGAAGGCTGACTTCTTGCCAACGCCAAAGGATGAACTGCACGTATCGCATCCAGATAAACAGTACACCACCACCAGAGTATGCAACTGTTCTGGTGACATCGCATGCACAATTGTATGTACAGGAATGCATCTTGTCATGTCAGTATGGAGAGACTTTCTTCCTGTCTGAAAATAAACTGTTGATATTCCAATTGTTCTGAAATTGTGTATGAGAAGTACTAACACATCTGTGTCTGGACTAAACAGCATGAGCGATGGGATGCCTTCATTTGCTACATACTTTGCGTGTAGCATCATCACAGTATCAGCCTCCTCTTGTGACGTGGATAGTTCTGGAACATATGAAATGACTTTGGAAGTGATACAGAGAACTTTTTTTCAAGACCACCACTTACAACAATGGACTTGTCACCAGAAAGAAGTTCAACAGAGTTTTGTGCAAGGTAGATGGTGTAAAACTTGGTGAGCTCCTTCTTAAAATGTGTGTTGCAAAGTGCAATCTTCCAATCAGCGATGGTCATGTCAGGTTGAATTGCAAATGCTCTGGACTGGGACTGATCTTCTCCACGTTTCATGCGTGTTTGACTTTTGGCACTATGTGGCAAGTACCTGGCAAAAACAACATGGATTTTGAGGGAACTTTTGCTGCGTGACAAAATGAAATGCCAAAATGATTTTGCCATTTCTTTGTAGACTGACCTTTGCTGGGTTAATGGTTGAAGCATCTGCACGACAGCCATTCAATCGAAAATGATACAGTCAGCATTTTCAGAGGGTGAAACAGAATCAATGACCAACTCTTCTAACTTGAGCATGAAATCAGCCTTTTTGGTGGACATCATCTCCCCTTCATCTGTAAATAAGCTGAGAGAGACAGGGGCATTCTCAAATCCCATGACACGCCGTAGGGGAACCGAATTCATTGCCAGTAGACGAATGTACATTTCCTCTGCATTAATCGGTACGTCTTTCTGTTTAGACTGGATGACTCGACATTTACCACCCATGGTTTTCGCACTAACTCTGGGGATCGGATCATAGAAACTGACACATGGTGATTCATGTCCCTCTTTGATTACAAGCCTCTCTTCCACAAACCTGTCAAGGCAATCAGAACCCTTGTCAAAGCAATTAAAAGGCTGATTTCAACTTCAGGGGACACAGACATGCCAGTAGCAAAATTTAATAATCTTGATGGAGGATCTACAATACTGAAAGGATCAAGGAATGTTTGATCAAACATTGCTTGCATTTTTCTGATATTGTCATTGTAAACCTTCTTGTAAGGTTCATTGTCTGTGTGATGCCTGTGATTTGATTTTTCACCTCTACCAAGACCTTGATTGGAATAAACATGGGAATATTTGGCAGTAAGAAGCCGCAAAAGAAACCACCTACTAAGTGCATTATCTCTATGAGTTAGACCTACTATCCCACCACTAGATTTTAAAGCCTTATTCTCCGTAACCTCTAGACAGTAATCTATCCACGCAGAATTGAATATTCCATCTGTCAACTTGGCAACAAAGTTTACGTGTGAAAAGCTTCTTTTCACTTCATCAGGAACTTTCTAAATACTGAGTACCATATATGGCATGTACTTGACATAAATGGTGCGATTGGATGCAAAGAAAAATGGAAGAAATTGGGATTTGGAGTACACATATACCACCCAGAGACCATGTCTTGACGCAGACAAAAAGAGTTTGAATGGCGTTGACACGTTTGTCAGGTAATAATCCCAAAACTTGAATATTGGAGACAGTTCTCGTCCCTTCAATTGGAACTCACCAAGCAATGGAACAACTACCGTTTCCAGAAATCTCAATTTTTCACCATGATCATTGCCCTCATGTTCCAGACAACCATTTTGGTCAAAGAGAATGTTCCTCGAAATGCACCACAACTTAAAATTTAACAGAAACCGAGATGTCAGAACCACATCTAGCATCAAGAAAGCTTTCAAGCCCCTATCAAAATCCTTTCCAGCTAGAATATGCTGTGCAGTATTGGGTGCAAATACATCAGAATCTGGAAGCAACTGTTTCAGACCTGCGTCGCCGTAAAGGAAGCCAATTCCTGCAAATACACACATGAGAAAATGCATACCTCCTTCAGGTATGACCCCGTCAAGCTCAGACTTTTTTGCCCAAACTACCTCTAATGCCTTTCTTAATAAACCCATGTAAAAGAAGACAGGCAGGACACACGTTTTGATCTAGAGCATTCATTTGCTCTTTAACACGCTTTATGGTAGTATAAATGGTGTTGTAATGTGTAGGTGTTGAAATAATTATTGGGTTAACGAATCAGTAGTGTTATTTTACTGGTCCTTTATTTTACTGGTCCTTTGGGACCAACGAGCCCAATATATGTGGCTTTGAAGTAGAATACCGCTTAAGCCGGTGCTAGGGGGCGTGAGAAGTGTTGCTTCCTTCATTACTTCTCATGAACAGACTCAATAAAACCGAGTCTGCTGCTTTATTCTCTTAATTGTGTTTGTTGCTCTCAAAGGATCTCCTTTATCAGTATTTATTAAATGCAACTTCACATGGTCCTATCAACTTATCAGAAGTAACCTGTGACTGAAATATTGTCCAAGGCGGTACAGGCTCGGACGTGTCATCGCAAAACATCTCCATACGACAACAATTGTACATGAGTTCCTTAAGTTTCATGATATTGGCAGTTACTGGTTCTTGAACCCTCACTTCCTCTTTGTTTGATGGTGTTGGGGATAAAACGGGAGGAGGTCGTGTGCTTGGCTTTTCATACGGCAAAACGGAAGACAGATTTCCCCCTGAAAAGAAATTACTCATAATTAAATAATGGATATTTCAGCATGCTGAACGATTTTCTGTCAATTTTGAAATTGGCAATATTTTATTGAGAATGTTTATTTATGGAATTCCAGTTTATATGGACATAAAGTAATAGTCAGTTAACATATGATATTTTATTTTATGATATTCAATCTGTTATCTTTTAAAGGATACGTGTAATATGTAAAATGCCATAGAAAGAAAATGCTACGAGTCGCTGTTGAATAATGTCAATTAATTCATATACCAGGCAAAGAGGCAACATCGACTGTTCTGTCCCTGGTTCTGTCTGAAAGTTTGTTAATCCCCTGCGACCCTCTGTCTTCTTTTATTTCGGGTACACAAGGATAGTTGTCATCGCATGTTTCGTATTTTTGCCATCACCGGCAGCAACAATGAGCTGACCATTCTCCGCATAGCGCTTGATGTTAGCTGGGACCAGTGCCCCTGTAGATACATATACACAAATACATGTTATTCATTAGATGTATAAACATTACACTTTTTAAATATATATTTTTATGATACAAAAGTAATATGTATTATACTTCACTGTATTGTATTGTATTGCACAATACCTAGTACCCGGTATTATATTAACTGCATATTATTGTATGAAATGGATTGGCATGGATTGGATCTAATCGCGACATATCATACAATACTGTAGTTGTTTTGTACTGCCCTGTAGTTATATTTATTAAATTATATTATTTTTACTGTATTTAGAATTATATTACATGAATTTTCTACTTGCTAATTATACACATACCAGATTGTGTCATCTCCTGTGTAGTTGTCGTGTGTACGGCAGCAGACGTCAGGAAATGTCGCAACTCTGTATATGAGACTGTGTAACCAAGGCCGTACAGGTCATCAATGAGCGTCCTACAGCCATACAAATGATGGAGATGAACGGATAGTACAAGATGCTTCTTGGTGACAACTGAGGTAGCAGCAAACATCAAATCACAACACAATGCCAATAACTTTGTATTTTGAACTGATTCATCATAATCACTCGTAACATTTTCATAGTGTTCCTTGCTTTTGATCCAACCCAAACACTTGTACAACAATTGATCAACAAACTTCTTTTGGCCATCTAGAGTTATTTCATCGGAGGAAAAGTACTCCTTAGGCATATCTGATTTATTTCCAGTTTGGAACCTATTTCTTATAATGCCAGCTGCTTTATGCAAAATCTGCTCATCTGTATGCTTGTCATGGGAAACATTAATGTCAGCTAAGATTTCGTTTTCTTCTGTTAAGGTTGCCAAAACATTACCAAACGTGTATGCCGCTTTCAGAGCTAGCTCCATGCTTATATTAGAGGAACACACTAAGCTGCTTAGTCCTTGCCGTGGAATTATTCGTAGTTCAGGCCAAACCTTTTGTAGTACCTTTTTTATTTTTCTGTTTCTTATGTTTTCGATCAACAGACCATTTTCATTGGCTAACTTAATGAACGTGTCTCTTAATGATGCTAACTCAAATACTTTTAATCTGTTTTCAATGTCTTCCTTAATTTCGCGTTGGAAACGGGCACTGAACGACAACCTGTATATCTTCATGGTTACCAAACGGAGGACAATACAAATCATACCGTTGGGAAGAGTATACATTGCTGATAATGAAGATGCAATAACAGTTGTATTTATATACATTGACAAAATTATTAGGGAAGGTTTATGGTGAAATATCATTTTTTTCAGGATTTTTACCTTTTGACCTTGAATATGACCTTGACCTTGATTTTGTTTGAGTCTGTAAACTATTCAGTTGCGTTGGTATTTTCAGTAACAACAATCTCCAGTTTATTGTAAGCTTATAAGTCAAGCAGTTAAAGAAATAATATCCTTTTTTCAGTAAAGCGATTTATTACGAATTTACAGATTTTCTCATGTCAAAATACCCCACCCACTTTTTCTTCGATTTTGAGAGTTCGGGGTCTACTAAAACGTTACAGTATACATTTTTGCGCAGTATATACACCACTGCATATTTTAATGAACAAAAATATGCAAAAAATAACGAAATAAGATATTAAACAATTTAAAATTGTAGGTAGTACCCCAAATTTTGTCAGTTTTGAGCCATTTTTCAGCCGTTTTTTAGCTAAAAAAATCATTTCTGCAATATTTTCAGCTGTAACTTATTGTTATAACTAAACTGCATACATAGTTCATTTAAAATAGCAAAAACAGTTAATGTTTGTGAAAGAAATGATTTTGGTATTGTAATTATCAGATATACCATGTTTTTAAAAAAAAATGGGGGCCATTTTGTCCGCCATCTTGGATTTCTCGCTTAGTACCTACCAACAATCTGCGATTTATGCCGGCAGCCTGATAAACTTCAGACATTCCCCAACATGTTGATATATGACACTTGCTGTTACTTTTTGTGGCCGGGTGGTTTGCTGAAATGTGGAACTTGCTGCTCAATTATAATGGATTCATCAACATTGGTACAATTCTTTATCTACAACGAGGGACAAATCCTCCAGAAGTCCACATATAGCATTGTAGCAGCTGTACATAAAAGAAATAAAACATTGTATAAAAAGCCTGAATATATTGCAATGAAATGTCTTGATCATTATTATATTGAAGGATTATGTATAAATATGTATATGTGGGATGATGATGTCAATAAATATTTCATTGTAAATGGTCACTGAATAAATTCATTTTGTATAAAAACATTCTGAGATTGTCAACAGAGAAACTGTTCAATAAAATTTCTTGTGTATTTAAATTGTGTTTTTGTTTCATCTTGCCGTGTGTTGCAAACTTGTCGCCTGCTTCTCAAAAATTGTCATACCGAC
Source organism: Cyrtodaria siliqua (assembly GCA_037043455.1). Taxonomy (NCBI): domain Eukaryota; kingdom Metazoa; phylum Mollusca; class Bivalvia; order Adapedonta; family Hiatellidae; genus Cyrtodaria; species Cyrtodaria siliqua. The sequence goes on along the minus strand of JAWPHD010006605.1, from coordinate 114,165 downwards.
TTACACCGACCTCGGTTTGCAAGATCACCAGCAAGTGATGATGTAAGCAAAGGCAAATACATTGGATACAATTTACAGGAGTTATTGTCCTTTATAATTATGTAGTCTTAATATTGTAAAATTTTGTCACCTACTAAAACTATAAGAGCTAACCGGACAAAACTAGGTGTGTAAGATCATACCTGAGGATCATGACTTATGGTAGTATGTACCTACTTGTGTTAGATTCATGACTTATGGTAGTATGTACCTACTTGTGTTAGAATAATGACTTATGGTAGTATGTACCTACTTGTGTTAGAATCATGACTTATGGTAGTATGGTACTACCTACTTGTGTTAGAATTATGACTTATGGTTGTATGTACCTACTTGTGTTAGAATTATGACTTATGGTAGTATGTACCTACTTGTGTTAGATTCATGTCTTATGGTAGAATGTACCTACTTGTGTTAGAATCATGACTTATGGTAGTATGTACCTACTTGTGTTAGAATCATGACTTATGGTAGTATGTACCTACTTGTGTTAGAATTATGACTTATGGTAGTATGTACCTTCTTGTGTTAGAATTATGACTTATGGTAGTATGTACCTACTTGTGTTAGAATCATGACTTATGGTAGTATGTACCTACTTGTGTTATTCATGACTTATGGTAGTATGTACCTACTTGTGTTAGAATAATGACTTATGGTAGTATGTACCTACTTGTGTTAGATTCATGACTTATGGTAGTATAAACCTACTTGTGTTAGATTCATGACTTATGGTAGTATGTACCTACTTGTGTTAGTATCATGACTTATGGTAGTATGTACCTACTTGTGTTAGAATCATGACTTATGGTAGTATGTACCTACTTGTGTTAGAATCATGACTTATGGTAGTATGTACCTACTTGTGTCAGATTCATGACTTATGGTAGTATGTACCTACTTGTGTTAGAATCATGACATATGGTAGTATTTACCTACTTGAGTTAGATTCATGACTTATGGTAGTATGTACCTACTTGTGTTAGATTCATGACTTATGGTAGTATGTACCTACTTGTGTTAGCTTCATGACTTATGGTAGTTATACCTACTTGTGTTAGAATCATGACTTATGATAGTATGTACCTACTTGTGTTAGAATCATGACATATGGTAGTATGTACCTACTTGTGTTAGAATCATGACTTATGGTAGTATGTACCTACTTGTGTTAGAATCATGACTTATGGTAGTATGTACCTACTTGTGTTAGATTCATGACTTATGGTAGTATGTACCTACTTGTGTTAGATTCATGACTTATGGTAGTATGTACCTACTTGTGTTAGAATCATGACTTATGGTAGTATGTACCTACTCGTGTTAGAATCATGACTTATGGTAGTATGTACAGTTGCTGCCACGCGGATTACGACTTTTTCGCAGCATCCCCGCGGCCGTTTTTCAATCGAAGTCACAAATCCCCGCGATCGTACCGCGGATTGTCACCCGAAATATCGCGGGGATTCCCCGCGACTGTAAAAATCGCCGCGATTGCAAAATCCAGTCTCGAAAGAAAGAAATCACCGCGATTTTTCGTGATAGATTCGCGGGGGAAATTAGAGCAGGGATCAATGAAAAATGTAATAAAAATGATAAATACAATGAACAATTTTGGAAGCAATACGTATTTCAAACTTTTAATGCATTTAATAGCGTGTGTTTTACGTTTTTGTTGTCCAAAAGTCACATTTCTCTTCACCGGACATAAATTGGCTACACACAATCCTTTGCGATGTGTGTACAGGAGCCTATTAACAAGGCGGCACTAATAACGGGTTTATGACCCGGAATTCTTTACAATTTTTCGGATTATTTCTGACTAAAGAACCCATCGATGTATTAATAACCAACAGCAGAATAGTAAAATAACGATTAATTAAACATATAATTCTAATTTCCAGTATAAGAATTACTATTTGAATTTTATGTTCAGTCACCGCGAAGTCGGTAATAGGAACCACCATATAACTATCGTGACCCAGTATACATTATCCGGGCATTTGAATTTTCCGAAAACAAAAATAAAATTGTCTTCTGCTTCGGGTTTTTAATAATGCATTAAATTGACTGCACAATTGTACATTGATTCTGAAGATAAATCGCGGCGATGACCTGCGATTTCACACCGGGTAAAGCGGTGTGCGAATCAAAACAGATTGCGGCGAATCGCGGTGGAAAGAATGTATTGTCCCCGCGATGAGCGGGCTGTCCGCGGATCGCGGGGACAAAATCAGTGTGTCCGCGGTGAGATAAAATCGCCGCGATGAGTGGGATTAGTCGTAATCCGCGTGGCAGCAATTGTACCTACTTGTGTTAGAATCATGACTTACTGTAGTATGTACCTACTTGTGTTAGAATTATCAGTAGGACCCCGTACCGACCCCCATATGCACTTTTCCAGCAAGGTTTATGATGACATCCCGCAATGCAACTGCCGTATTCAATAGAACAAACCCCAAAATACCACATGCATAAAACTCACCAAAGAGAAGAATGACATACCGGTACATTCGGTTTTCGTAAGCCACTGTTAATTTTAGAATCTCCATTGTTTACGTTCGAAATAATCTTGTTCTCATGCGACGTCTCATTCCGTATTTGAGAATTTTTTTCAAAAAGGAATAAGGTCCTATTTCCGTATCTTGGGTTTCGTTTCTTACATACTTATTAAATTGTATCATTTAAAACAACATCTTTCAACTAAATCGGCATAGAAAGAGACCTCCGCCGGAATACAGCAACAAGTATTAACATGGTAAACATTGTGGTATGATTACGTTTCGGCTATCCAACATTTATCTATATAATTGTATTAAATTGTTTCTCCGATAGCTTATCAAAATAAATTATATTCATTTAAATAGTGTTAACCATAGTCCTGTATCCGGACTTCTAATACAATCTCGTATTGCATGATATTTATCTGAGAAATTTGTGTGACTATACTCATTGATGTAACTGTTATTCCAGAAAACTACTTGGAACAGAAAGATGAGTTTTTTAATTACATATTTATAGACATGCAATTATCAATTTTGAGATACTGCACTAGAAAACTGACATAACTTTATTATTTTGCCTTTTAAAAAACAAGATAGCACTAGAAATATATTTTCACTCAAGAATATTGTCCCATTTTCGTATCTTTGGTTTGGCTCATTACATATTTATTATATTGCATTATTTAAAAAACATATTTAAACTCAATTCGGCATAGAAAAAGACCTGCTCCAGAATTCAGCACGGACACATGATTACCATTGTAAACATTGTTGTATAATTACATTTTGGTTATGGAAATGTTGTCAATATAAGTTTATATTAATAATTATTGTTTCAACAATAAAAGGTCAAATAAAATGATATTTATTGAAATTGTGTTAATCATAGTCCTGTATCCGGTCTTCTAGAACAGCCTCGTACTGCAGGTTGAGAAATATGTGTTACTATACTCATTCACGTAACGTTTATTCCAGAATATGAGATTAGAAAGAAAGGTGAGTTTCTTAGTACATTTATCTAACATGTAGCTTTCGGTATTGAGAGAGTGCACAAGAAAACTGACATATCTTTATTGTTTTGTCTTTAAAAAATCACGATGGCACTAGAATTATATTTCAGCAACAATTATTGCCACTGTAAACATTGTGGTATGATAACGTTTTGGTTAGGTAAAAGTTAATTGTGCAGTGTGGCGGCAGTAAAACGTCTCCCCGCGCCTGCAATCAGTACTGTTATTCATTCGATCGTTGGAGATCGCTGAGCCCGATACTTATATTTAATTATCGGTGGTACTTTTGCATTTATTTTTGTTTTCTTACTTAATTTTCGATTCTGTGGTTCCACTACTCCGGCCGATTAAATGCTCTGGATATTGTTTAACCACTTATAGGATATGTTGTCTGCTTTTTAATTTAGTCTTTTGACTGTTACTTGTGATATGCAGGCTTCATAACCGCTGCTCCCAACTAAATTCCATTAGGTTTATTTCGCTCTTCGGGGCATAGATTTTTATTAGATACTGGGACCATACGCCGTACTACATGGGGAGATAAATCTCCATGTCCACCGCCATATGCATGCCATCTTCGGGATGGTTAACATTTTGTACTATTTGATTTTATTAATATTGAGTTCTGCTCAACCCGGGGCTAGAGGGCGTGTGCGGTAGCTAACATATTTCACTACCGTTCATGAACAGTCTCAATCAAACCGAGACTGCAATATTTCGTATGTGTCGTTTTAGGCCGTTTCCAAAGGTCCATTATCATACTCTCTTTGATATTGGTTCTCCAAAAGCATATCAAAATAAATGATTTTAATTTAAATTGTGTTAACCATATTCCTGTATCCGGGCTTCGAGGACAACTTCTTATTGCATGCTATTTATCTGAAAGATATGTGTTAATATACTCATTCACGTAACGTTTATTCCAGAAATGTACTTGGACGAGAAAGGTGAGTTTCTTATTACATCTATCTAATATGTAATGACCAATACTGAGATCCTACATTAGAAAACTGACATACCTTTATTATTTTGTCTTCTACAAATTACGATATCATTAGAGTTGTATTGGCACAAAAGAATCAGGTCCCATTTTCGTATCTTGGGTTTCGTTTCTTACATATAGTTTATGTCCTTTAAAAATCACGATAGTACTTTAGAGTGATATATTCACAAAACAAAAATGTCCAATTTCGTATCTTGGGTTTGGTGTATTACGTCTATTGTATATCGGATAATTTTATAAAAATATCTTTAAACTTCATTCGGCATAAACAGAGACCAGCGCCGGAATCCAGCAACAATTATTTGCCATGGAAAACGTTGTTGTATGATTACGTTTTGGTTCGGTAACAGTTATCAATATAATATTATACTGTTTCTCCAATAGCGTATTAAATGAACGATATTTATGTAAATTATGTAAACAATAGTCCTTTATCCAGACTTTGGAGACAACCTCGTATTGCATGATATATATCTGAGAAATATGTGTTACTATACTCAATTCACGTAACGTTTATTCCAGAAAATGAGATGAGATGGAAAGGTAAGTTTCTTAGTACATCTAGCTAACATGTAATGATCAAAGCAGAGATAGTGCACTAGAAAACTGACATACCTTTATTATTTTATATTTTAAAAATCACGATAGCACTAGAGGTAAAAAGAGACTTTGGAGACAACCTGGTATTGCATGATATTTATCTGAGACATATGTGTAACTACACTCATATACATAACCTTTATTCCAGAAATGAAAATGACAAGGAAATATGAGTTTCTTAGTACATCTTTACTTCACTAGAAAACTAAGATACCTTTATTGTTTTGTCCTTTAGACATCACGATAGCACTTGAATTATATTTTCACAAAAGAATAATGTCCAATGTTCGTATCTTGAGTTTGGTTTATTACGTCTATTGTATATCGGATGATTTTTTAAAAATATCTTTCAACTTAATTCGGCACAGAAATAGACCTGCGCCGGAATCCAGCAACAAGTATTGCCATGGTAAACGTTGCTGTATAATTACGTTTTGGTTCGGTAACAGTTATCAATATAATATTATATTGTTTCTCCAATAGCGTATCAAAATAAATGATATTTATGTAAATAATGTAAACAATAGTTCTTTGACCCGACTTTGGAGACAACCTCGAATAGCATGATATATATCTGAGAAACATGTGTTACTATATTAATTCACGTTACGTTTATTCCATAAATGTGGATGACAGATAAAGATGAGTTTCTTAGTACATCTATCTCACAGGTAATTATCAATCTTGAGATACTGCACTAGAAAATGGACATACCTTTATTGTTTTGTATTTTAAAAATCACGATAGCAGTAGAGTTATATTTTGAAAAAAAGAATAAGGTCCCATTTCCATATCTTGGGTTTCGTTTCTTACACATTTATTATATTAAATGATTTAAAAAAAAAATCTTTATAAACTAAATTCTTTATAAACCGAATTCGACATAGAGCGAATGATTTAAAAAAAACAACATCTATATAAACTAAATTCTTTATAAACTAAATTCGACATAGAGCGAGTCATGCGCCGGAATCTAGCAACCATTATTGCCATCCGGAATTTGAGAACAATTTAGTATTGCATTATATAAATATCGGAGAAATATGTGTAGCAATACTCATTGATGTAACCTTTATTCCAGATAAGAACTTGAAAATGAAAGGTGAGTTTCTTAGTACATCTATCTAAATGTAATTATGAATGTTGATATACTTCACTAGAAAACTCGTACCTTAATTATTTTGTTCATTAGAAATCACGATAGGTCTAGACATAACGTGGCCCGAGAATTAACTTTCATACCCCATCCAACCTCTTCTCCAAGAAGCGAAAACGGGGTTGGATGGGGTGTGAAATAAAATACTTAAATTCGTTTTAAAAATGTTCATATTGTAAAATTAAAACATTCAATAGGTCAGTTTAAACAGGTTATCACATTTTTTCAGTCTAAATTGTTTTTATTGTCGAAATATTCGTCATAAACTCGTACTAATATATTAAGTTTTCCCGTCGCTTAATTGAGTTAAGGTGGGACCACGTAATGATTATATTTTCCAAGAAAAATAATGTCCCATGTTCGTATCTTGGGTTTGGTTTATTAAGTCTATATTATATTAGATGATATTTAAAAAAACATCTTTAAATTCAATTCAGCATAGAAAGAGACATGCGCCGGAATCCCGCAACATGTATTGCCACTGTAAACATTGTGGTATGATAACTTTTTGGTTAGGTAAAACGTGTCAATATAATTTTATATTGTTTCTCCATAGCGTATCAAAATAAATGATATTTATTTAGATTGTGTTAACCATAGTCCTGTATCCGGGCTTCCAGGACAACTTCTTATTGCATGTTATTTATCTGAAAGATATGTGTTAATATACTCATTCACGTAACGTTTATTCCAGAAAATTTCTTGGACGAAAAAGGTGAGTTTCTTAGTACATCTATCTAACATGTAATAATCAAAACTGCACTAGAAAACTGACATATCTTTATTATTTCGTCTTCTACAAATTACGATATCATTAGAGTTACATTCTCACTAAAGAATCAGGTCCCATTTTCGTATCTTGGGTTTCGTTTCTTACATATTTATTGTATATCATGATTTATAAACTCAACATGATTCGGAACACAACGAGACTTGCGCCGGAAACCAGCAACAATCGTTGTCGTTGGAACCAATGCGGTATGACTACGTTTTGGTTAGGTAAAAGGTATCAATATAATGTTATATTAATTGTTTCTCCAATAGCTGATCAAAATAAAATGATACTTATTTAAATTGTGCTAACAATAGTTCAATATCCGGACTTCTAGGACAATCTAGTATTGCATGATATTTATCTGAGGCATATGTTTAACTATACTCATATACAAATCCTTTATTGCAGAAACAATTATGTTATTGGAAGGTGAGTTTCTGAGTATATCTATATTTCACTAGAAAACTAACATACCTTTATTGTTTTGTCACTTAGACATCATGATAGCACTGGAATTATATTTTCACACAAGAATAATGTCCACTTTTTGTTTCTTGGGGTTGGTTTATTACGTCTATTGTATATCGGATGATTTTTTAAAAATATCTTTAAACTCCATTCGGCATAGAAAGAGACCAGCAACAAGTATTGCCATGGTAAACGTTATTGTATGATTACGTTTTTGTTAGGTAAATGTTGTCAATATAATATTATATTGTTTCTCCAATAGCGTATCAAAATATATGATATTTATGTAAATCATGTAAACAATAGTTCTTTGTCCCGACTTTGGAGACAACCTCGTATAGCATGATATATATTTGAGAAATATGTGATACCATTTTCATTCAAGTTACGTTTTTTCCAGAAATAAAGATGGCAGTGAAAGAAGGTGAGTTTCTTAGTACATCTATCTAACATGTAATTATCAATATTGATAAAATTGACATTATTGACATTCCTGTATTATTTTGTATTTTAAAAATCACGATCACATGTTTATCGTTTTTTGCAGACACATTTCTTACTGTAACAGGTATCGGACCTACAACTATGAAGGGCAAGTTTTATTTTGGATAATTCCCAAAAAGATAAGTGTTTGTGTCCGGTTCCGATATATGCCGAGGTACCATAATTCAGACGAATTGACCTGTTTTGCAGTAAAATAGTGTCGAAAAAAGAGTATGATAATGGACCTTTGGAAACGGCCGAGCACGACACCTACGAAATATTGCAGTCTCGGTTTGATTGAGACTGTTCATGAGTGGTAGTGAAATATGCTAGCTACCGCTCACGCCCTCTAGCCCCGGGTTGAGCAGAACTCAATATTCATAAAATCAACAGCACACAATTTTAACCATCCCGAAGATGGCATGAATATGGCGGTGGACATGGAGTTAGCCTTCTTTAATGTATTCCCCATGTCGTACGGCGTATGGTCCCAGTATCTAATAAAATCAAATGCCCCGAAGACTAAATTGACTAAATTGACTAATACTATAGTGTTAAGATCCAAATGGTTTATTTATGGCAGCGGTATTGTTTATGTAAACGCAAATGTTAAAATGTTAGCATACCTTTTTAACGAAGCGTACGTTTTCAGTCAGTTGTTTCTATTACTGTCTGTGTATATCGGGTGATTTAAAGCACATTTGACGGGAATATTATATACTAATACTTGAAACAAGGTCTATATCAGCTCCGTTAAGGATACAGATATACATATTCTGACATTATTGATGTATTCACAAAGCCATTTATGCATATTGGAAGGTCAACTGAACTACATACCCAATAATATATCTGTGACAGAACCTAGGCTTTATGTGATGGGAATAGTCCTTTCGTAGGTGAACACGGCTCGTTCTCTTATGGGTATGTCTTAATTTGTCAACATATTTACCTTGATAGACATAGTGAATGTGTTCACAAGAATATGAAATGTGTCTAAGTTTACATGTTTATATAAATGATAAACAATATGCTGTAAGGGAATGTAGACATAGTTTTAAACAGGCTTAATTATTGAGAGCTCTGAAAACAACTAGAAAACGTGTGAACGAATTATCATCTTCAGATGATGAACAAAGAAGATGACTATTTCAAGGTTGTTTTGAAATAGATATGGAAGCCGCAATTGTTAAGGATATGTCGTCTTAGTTTTAAATTCCTATATATGGCTTATAGCTAAATATATTTTAACGCAAATAAAATCACTGCAAATAGTGCAAAATCCTTAAATTGATCGTAAAATGCCTTGTCTAAAATATCCAATTACATAATTGGTTGTCCCGTTTTTAACATTGTGTAACGTTACGTTCGAACGGTAACCAGTACTAACAACATAGTTGAATGTCCATCATATGAAGGTGTATTCACAAAGGCATTTATGTAAGAGCAACATAACCTAGGCTTTAGTGTTGAGAATTTGTCCTTCCGTAGATAAACACGGTTCGTTCCTTTATGAATATGCCTAACATATTTACCAGGCTAGCGAATGAGTTGACAAGAAAATGTCAACAATATACGAAATGTGTTTTAAGTTCACATGGTTATACCATGTAAATGATAAGCAATGTGTTAATTATAATGAGGCATATAATCAAACAGATTTAATTATTGAGAGCTCTGAAAAAATAGGAAAAGGGTGAAGGTTGTATTAAAATCGGATGATAAGCAAAAAAGGTGCATATTTAGGCTATGACGCCATAGCGTTAAATTACCATATATGGCATATAGCTAAGTATCATTGAAAGCAAATAAAATCACTGCAAATATTGCAAAGTCCTTTAATGATCATATACTGCCTCATAGAACTTTAGTATACTTACTTATACTGTTTCTTTGGTTTCCATTCCTATAAATCAGTAAATTATCATATATTTATACATATTCCATATATGGTAATCAAGAACTATGATGCACTTCCCCTTTCTTCACCGGCTTATGCATGTTATATATAAGTAGTATTCTGATTTAACGCCACAACGAGTGGCATGATTTTCCAAAAGGATCAATAAGTAATAAACTACTGATGTTTAGTCTGTTTCGTCACACAGCACAAAACTTACGCTAGTGTCAATATATGCTGAAACGGATGATGTGGGAGGAACAAAACAAACACATGAGAATAGTAGCAGTCTTGGTTTTATTGGGTCTGTTCATAAGAGATTTTACATACTAAAAAGGGGCTCCCTTAGGAATAAAAAAATGCAAACAAAAGAGAAAATAAAGGACTCGCTTTTCTTAAATCGGTTCACGAGAGGTAATATGAGTTGCAACACCGTTCACGCCGACTAGTACCAGCTTAAGCGTTATTCTACTTTAACGCCTCAAGGTTGAGCCTGATGGTCCTGAAGTAAAAGTCAGTAATAACACTACTGATAAGTAGTCCGGACGACGTTTATCATCCACAATAGAGCACTATAAACGCCAATTATTTCTGAAGAGGGAATCCACTGAATAGCAACAAACACAAATAATGGTAAAAGTAACGTTAAATGCGAATGTGTACTAGTTTTACATGTAACAACAAATGTTGTAGTTTTATAAGGAAGTCCAAAAAAATACTTATTGTCTGTTGTTTGTTTGTTTGTTTGCATGGTGTTTTACGTCATTTTCAACACATGTAATGTTATATATGACGGTCGATTATTTTTTATGGTGGAGGCAGACCACCCACTTTTCCTGGGTAGAACCAGTACGGTACACCACCCGTCATCCGTAAGAATCGGCACTTCCTCACATACAAGTCGAGCTCCCAGTGGGATTCGAACCCGCAGCGGTGAGAGTCGAGAAGGTTTACAACGCAATGTCGTTAACCCTTCGGCTACGGAGACGCTTAAATACTCGAAAAATTATAACATTATATTACTGAGTTATTTGCAATATACAACAGATACAATTCATAATATGACGCTTCTAACCTATACAATAAAAGGCACATTTGCCTTTGATAATTGCCGGAAATATAAATGATCGCAAGAGACATGAAGTCGGGCAAATTGTCTTGTGCTACAATATAATAAAAGTTGAAAACTTATAGCTAGGGATCAAAACCCACTTTTTAGGACCCAATCTAGACACGCCAACAAAAGTACCAAACTTTCCTCAGATGAGTGTTGTATATTTCTTCATATTTTCAAAAGGGTCCCCAAAAGTTCGTGAATCCCTAAATGTATTTTTTGAGGTCAAAAGTTGGAAAAATAAAAAAAACTGCTGGTTTCTTGAATAATTCAGTAACAATATATCTTATATGTTTATTCATTATTTTATTTACCCATTTAAGTGTAATGATAAAGCAAAAAAAATCTCTGCACATATTGCAAAACTCTTTATCGTATGTATAATGCCTTATCACACTTTTTCTATACTTAATTATCATACTATTTATTTGGTGTTTCTTCCTTACAAATTAGGAAATAAATTATTATTATTGATACACATTTTATATGATTATGATGATGTCATAGTTCTTAATATGACGCCTTCCAAACATGTTTATCCTCCAATTATAATCAGTATTTTTACCTTAGTTCAAGTTTTTCAGAACTCTCAATTAAAAGAATTACTGAAAGGCGATCCAATAGAAGCAACAAACACATACAACAGATGAAAGTAGTAGACCCGATATTACTGAGTCTGTTAATGAGCTGTGTTATAAGTTGTAACACCTCTCACACACCCATAATAGAGGTTGTGAGACGAATATAACAGATATATACGAAATGCTATATAACTTCACATGCTTATATTGCAAAGATGATAAAACATATGTGAATAATGATAATAAAACATTTTATTTTGGAGAATTGTAAAGTTAATGTATCTAGGATTTTAATAATTATAACTAATATTATAAGATTATTCTCTGTCGGATTTTTGTATTGCAGAACGTTTGGAGTATTCTAAGAGTCCGAGACACTCGAATATTAGTCCAGGTGAGTTTCTTAGTACCCTTTTATCATACAGATGTTCCTGATGTAGATCTAACATGAGGTAATAATATACATGGTCTATCTTGGTTGTTTTACAATATATTATTATATTAATATCTGACAAATATTTTGTTTCGGTAAACAGTCAGGGGTGTCACGTATACACGTTATTTTCGTAATAACTTAAATGCGTTATTTTCGTCACGAAAACATCGGCAAATTCCAGCGTCCGTATTTTGACATTTGTTTCAGTTTGACATGGAAAACCCGACATCTAAGCATATTTTATAACGTCTCCCTTAACTTACTAGTTGTATACGAAGAATGTACATACTTATATGCGCCTGAGAGCAGTTTTTTTATCAAAATATCTCATTTTTTGCTCCATTTTAACCGTTTATTGACTATTTTCATCCCTTTTTTTTTACGTTTTCCGATTTTTCTGACTCTATTTGACATTTTTCCAAGTTAGTTACATGTGTTATCTTTACATTTTTGCAATAAAACATGAGGCGCACGCTGTTTTTATTGGGGCGCACGACGAAATTAATTGATACGTGTATGCTCAAAATAACGTAAATACGTTATATTGAGAGACCATTTCGTTTATGGCCGTATGTCACAGATAACTCTGTGGGTCATGTTCTTCACTAATACAGTTTAGCCTATTTACCTCCTTCTTGTTTATTTGAAATATTAGCCTGCAGCTGATAACATTTACATCTGTGTCATGTGTGTGATGAGTTGTGTATATGTATTCGATACGTACATGACCATAATCACATCGTCGTGCAACACAACTGTGTAGAATAGATTTCTTTGGCGATTGGAAGCAGGCGTGTGGGCTGGAAACATATGCCACTGTAATGTTGTAATGTTTTAATATTGTTTTGTTTTTAAATGAAAAAACAGTAGTTTCTCTTTACACAAACTACTCCGACGTTTTATGTCAGCGGGGAACGGGAAGTCTTATTCGAACCTTTTTGCAAACAGCTCATCAAAATCAATAGCACACTTACAACCTACAAACACAACACCCCATATCCAAGGCCATTAAGTATAAATATGAACGACCTGTAAAAACGATCGTTACAGTATAACTGTGTTTATTTTTGCATCTGATATTTGTTAATACCATATATGTACGGATCTTGCTACGTCTGTTATAATGTATATGTATAATATTGTATGATCACATGGGCCTATGGCTTACTGATTTTGAAATAAAGTGCTTCCATATCCCACATCATCCCGAATAAATATAAATACGGGCGACCTGTAAAAGCGGTCGTTACGTATCACACATCACCCTGATTCCAACCTCAATAAGTATAAATACGGGCGACCTGTAAAAACGGTCGTTACGTATCACACATCACCCTGATTCCAACCTCAATAAGTATAAATACCGGCGACCTGTAAAAACGGTCGTTACGTATCACACATCACCCTGATTCCAACCTCAATAAGTATAAATACGGGCGACATGTAAAAACCGTCGTTACGTATCACCATCACCCTGATTCCATCCTCAATAAGTATAAATACGGGCGACCTGTAAAAACGGTCGTTACGTATCACACATCACCCTAATTTCAACCTCAATAAGTATAAATACGAGCGACCTGTAAAAACGGTCGTTACGTATCACACATCACCCTGATTCCAACCTCAATAAGTATAAATACGGGCGACCTGTAAAAACGGTCGTTACGTATCACACATCACCCTGATTCCAACCTCAATAAGTATAAATACGGGCGACCTGTAAAAACGGTCGTTACGTATCACACATCACCCTGATTCCAACGTCAATAAGTATAAATACCGGCGACATGTAAAAACGGTCGTTACGTATCACACATCACCCTGATTCAGACCTCAATAAATATAAATTCGGTGGACCTGTAAAAACTGTCGTTACGTATCACACATCACCCTTATTTCAACCTCAATAAGTATGAATACGGGCGACCTGTAAAAACGGTCGTTACATATCACACATCACCCTGATTCAGACCTCAATAAATATAAATTCGGGCGACCTGTAAAAACGGTCGTTACGTATCACAAATCACCCTGATTCCAACCTCAATAAGTATAAATACGGGCGACCTGTAAAAACGGTCGTTACGTATCACACATCACCCTGATTCCAACTTAAATAAGTATAAATACGGGCGACCTTTAAAAACGGCCGTTACGTATCCCGCATCGGCCTGATTACACCCCCAATAATAATTAGAGGTTATTAACTGGGGTAGGTGTGCCTCTTTGTGAAATTGGCCCTTGATAGCCATATGAGGCCCTCGAGCTAAAGCTCAAATTGAATTGAACTGAATTAGAACATTAGTTTTTTTGTTTTGTTTTTTCATATTGTTTAAAGGGACACATGGCAATCTTGAGTTTTATTAAAACATTAAAAAAAGTGCTCCTCGATTAGTTATCCTGCATCATTTTGACTTTAAAACTGCTTGCATATAACATGTATAATTCAATAAAAAAATAAGATTTCAATATGCTTCGTTATTTTACCATTTTATTATTGGTGCAATATTCTAAAGAGATAGTAATATGTAAAAACAATTTGCTTTGAACTATTCTAATAATTAAAGGGACACTGTCCGTAAGTAAGCAGATATTGAGCATAACCAAATAACTGTCTGACTTTTATTCAGTGAAATGTATACATGAAAACATGAGCATAGACACTAAGAAGTCTGTAGTAATACATTCGTGAGTTTGGAAAAAAAAAAGCTTAAATTATTATTTGTAAATAAAGTGGGACCCACCGTATCTACCTTTTCTGCGATCACGTGACTTCCATTAGCGCATTAGGTTCTGACCATTGTATTTAGGGCGTAATATGTATAGCCCGCTTAGCTCAGTTTGGAGCTAGGTCGACTACTTTACGTTCACTATTATTACCGCGACTTTAATTTTAGTTTGGGCTGCGAGTTCAAACGCCCGAAATGGTTTCTCTTTTTTGTTGTACCGCGACTGAATTCCATCAAACAATCCTGCTTTAATTAGTAAATATTCAGTAATGTTTGGTATGTAATGTTTGCGAACATAATTAGTGGTGTATGTTTTATAAGCTAAAAGTTACGGACAGTGTCCTTTTAACATTATGATTAAACAAATGCAAGTTACATGAGTTAAGAGAAAAAATAACGGGACGCCGCGAAAAATATATATGATTATAAAGATTAAAAAAAATCAAGATTGCCGTGTGTCCCTTTAACCTACTTGTTGTCTCAGATTTTTAAATACTTTTACCATTTATTCAATACCATTTTACTACAAGCAGTCTGCGCGGTGAAGTGCGTGACCTATACAGGGACGCCGCGAGTTTTTAAAAAAGCTCAGACCAATAAAGAGCCATTAAGATAATCACTGTTATCTTTTGAGGTTATATTGTCTGGGTATCTAAAGTTCATACTGTGGTCAAGGCCTCACAGAAGGGACATGAGTAATTAGTGGAGATAGGGACAGTGCAGTGTTAAGTAACAGATTAAACATGTGAGGGTCACTTTAGTATTTTTTTATGTTGAAACATAACTATTTCTCATGTGATAAAGTGAAAATGTATCTATATGAAAATAGAATTATGCTCATACGGCTATCAAATCTAATGATGGAATTATGCTCGTATGCAATCAAATCTAATGATGGAAACAAATAAATTGCTAAACAAGTAACTTAGAGCTTCACAACTGCCACTGAATTATAATTAATAATATAACGCGAAAGCGAGGATTTTTTCTCTCGAATTTATGAATTCCGCATTTCTGTCATTATTTGCTGGCAACATCGATGTTCTAACACATTATCGCTTGTCAGAGTTTCACAATTATGAATAGTACCCTTTGGAAACAGTTGTAACTCTAACATGTCTAAGCTGGTGAAAATGTTCTAACACTATGTATTGAAGCTTAAAAACACTATTTTTACCACAAATACATGAATTTGCATTCCTTAATTTTGAAAAACATACATAACAATGTAAATAGAAGGATTGAATTTGATATTACCATTTTTAATTGAGTATGAAAAATAACCCTTGTCCTACTAAGGGCGACTACAATAGCATTTGCGCCCATTGTAAAACCAGAGTAACTCGCAGGCTGATCAGAGTTTACAATGTTCGGCTGCTTATCAGTAATTTTCCCCAAAACACCCCTTTGTAACATAAATGGATTGATCCAAATTACATTACCATTATACATTCATAACGGGCTAAGGGTTAAATTAAAGTTAACAAGAAGCCTTTGGGATGCAGTATTTTAAACTCACCAAATGTTTTTCTCACCCCATTGGAAGATTAAAATATTGAATAATTCAATCATTAATGTTCTCTTACAAATTGCCGCCGTAAAAAATGTAAATTGGCACAAATTGTAAGTGAAATTATTACGTGTCGTCGAAAGTGTGTTCTGACAGACAGACAGGCAGGCAGGCTGGCAGATATTTCTATTGACTTAGATTTTTTTCATTTACTTCTGTGATATATATCACAGGTACCGGTTTAAAAAAAAATAAAAAAAATAAAAAATTGTATTCTATTAGAATATAACTTTTTTTTTTTTTTTTTTTTTTTTTTTTTTAAACCGGTACCTGTGATATATATAATCTTACATTCGTAACCGAGTATAAATTCTTTGGATAAAATCAATAATACACTATAACACATAATACACAATAATAATCATGTAAGATCGTCTATATACTTAATTCATTGGTAAAGGAATCATAACCTGGTCTTATTAGAAAATCTAGGATAATCATGTGAAAATAAGCTTTCACCACCCTGCCAATACCAATCAGTTAATGTACCACTGTTTTGAGAGATAAAGTAAACAATGTCCTGGGTTCGGAGAGGGAAAATGACCGAAAACAGGTAAATGTTTGTTTTTATTTCTATTATTCACTGATGATTTCTTTTTCCCCGCCCTCATTGCAGATGTCAAATTGTCTGACATCCAGTGTTAGGGGTATACATAGTTCCAATACGTCAGTCAAGTCCAATTAACACGTACTTTTCACAGACAGCTGGCTATGACAGTCGTACCAGAGAGACTGAAGTAACTCAAGTAAATGTATTAGTTTCTAAAAATGTATTAATTGTAAGGACTCCAAAATGAATTCCAAAATATTCACCCCATTAAGAACAAAAAAACATAACAAAGAACAAAAGTCAGAACTATTTATTAGTTTCTAAAAAGTTATTAATTGTACGAAAAAGTAAGGGAAACAATAAGATTTCAAAATTTGACTCCAAAATTGACTCTGCAGACCCTGAATATATGTGTATTATTTGAAATGAAATATAGTCAAACGGTCGTAATTGCAAAACCGAGGTAATAACACACTGTTTTAGTGGAGAGTACTGCAGTAACTTCTTAAAACAGACTTCACTCCAACATGCAATAATTATTTAACATTTTGTTACGTTTTTTTTTGTTTATATATAATATGTGATTTTTTTAAAAATAATATTTGAAAAATAAATTCAACATTTAACCAACTATAAAATGTAAATTAATGCACCAATGCGCATTTAGAATAGACACAGACTTGTTCAATCTCGTTTAACTCGTAGTTGCATAACTAAGCAACCGTGACGTCACCATCATATCAACACAATTTTAAAATATTTTTAAAAAAATACAGAAATCCCGAAGCCGCAAACTGTCTCCTGTACCTAATACTATATAATCTTCGCTGCATCATGTGTCCCTTTAACATATCAAAGTAAATTTGTATTTCATCGGATGAGGTCAATTTATGCATATACTATGCACACATAAAATTCGAAAACATTTGTATAGACCTTGAGTCCTAAAAAATATTGAAACAGCGGGTTTACTATCTGACTATACAAATCATAGTATTTGGCCTTCCTGCTACTTTCTGTTGTTTAACTAAGACATGTAAGACATGTAATACGGCGAATACATACATTTGAAAAAAATATTTCATTTTAGCTCAAATTTGACCGAACACAGAGGTGTCAGAAATATAGAGACAATATTAAAAATGTACATGTGTTGCTTAGCATGCTCAAATCATGCTTGAAAACTAAGGTGCTAGCCTAGGTAGGTAAACGATGTGTATATACAATTAATGTATATTGTACCACAATAGCTAAAATACACACTATGCATTGTGTAATACCCAGGATATACACAGCATATGTTAGTTATTTTGGTATAAATAAAATAGAGCATGAGTCTTACACGTGTACGGACGATAACGCTCGTGCATTATTACTCGCTAACGCTCGTGCATTATCTCCCCGTACACGTGCAAAACTCATGCTCTATCCTATACGTGTACGATAGCTCTAATGGTTTTCCTTTGTTCTTGCTTATGATATAATTTTCATAAACCTGAAGGTCTGAGCCGTAACCGTGCTATAAATGCCGATTTATTTCAGTCGTGCTATAAATGACAGAGTTATACCATGTACACGCCCGTTGTTGTAATATAATGTTTACACAACCTATCAATTAAAATGCCAATTACCGGCACTCAATGGCTATGGTACAACACATATTTTTCTCGTATGAGATTTGGGCCTGAGGCCCTCGAAAAGTGTCATTCTTGTTATCGTCGACGTCCATACGTCCGTAACGGTATGTGTCAGTAAACTCTCTCTCTCTCTCTCTCTCTCTCTCTCTCTCTCTCTCTCTCTCAAGTTTCTTGTATGCCCATAATTTAAACAAGAATGGAAAGGGTGTATACGATAGAATTGAAAAACAAAAACAAATTAATGTATAAAATGATATGGTAGTATGGCGCGTCTAAAGTATGGAATGGCCAGTAGCCTAGTAGTGGCATAGTAGCTTGAATGGAGTAACATAGCGTACTATAATAATAATAATAATAATAATAATAAAGAATGTTTTACTATCCAAAAATAACTTGTTTGCGTTATTTTGAACGCAGTAATAAACTAAACAAGTTATTTCAACAAAACATCGTGGTAAAACAAATAGTGAATTCGTCACAGCCTATTGTTCTTTTAAGAATATATTACTATGCGAAAATAACTGCCGGGCCGACTTTGAAATCCTATTTAATAACAGATTACCGGAAAATAACTTGTTTGCGTTATTTTGAAAGAACACTGTAATAACCTAAACACGTTATTTCAAAGAGTTTGATATGAATCATATTTAACACATGTTTAATAATAGTATAATATGCGTAAATAACCATGGTTGCCAAGTTTCTATGTATATATGTAAATCAACAAATGCCCGTCAAAGAATGTTTTACTATCCGAAAATAACTGGTTTGCGTTATTTTGAACGCAGTAATAAACTAAACAAGTTATTTCAACAAAACATCGTGGTAAAAAAAAAGTGAATTCGTCACAGCTTGTTGTTCTTTTAAGAATATATTACTATGCGAAAATAACTGCCGGGCAGACTATGCAAACTTCTTTAATAACAGATTACCGGAAAATAACTTGTTTGCGTTATTTTTAGTGAACACTGTAATAACCTAAACACGTTATTTCAAAGACTTTGATATGAATCATATTTAACACATGTTTAATAATAGTATAATATGCGTAAATAACCATGGTTACCAAGTTTCTATGTATACATGTATATATGTAAATCAGCAAATGCCCGTCAAAGAATGTTTTACTATCCGAAAATAACTTGTTTGTGTTATTTTGAACGCAGTAATAAACTAAACAAGTTATTTCAACAAAACATCGTGGTAAAAAAAAAGTGAATTCGTCACAGATTGTTGTTCTTTTAAGAATATATTACTATGCGAAAATAACTGCCGGGCAGACTATGAAAACCTCTTTAATAACAGATTACCGGAAAATAACTTCTTGCGTTATTTTTAAAGAACACTGTAATAACCTAAACACGTTATTTCAAAGACTTTGATATGAATCATATTTAACACATGTTTAATAATAGTATAATATGCGTAAATAACCATGGTTACCAAGTTTCTATGTATACATGTATATATGTAAATCAGCAAATGCCCGTCAAAGAATGTTTTACTATCCGAAAATAACTGGTTTGCGTTATTTTGAACGCAGTAATAAACTAAACAAGTTATTTCAACAAAACATCGTGGTAAAAAAAAAGTGAATTCGTCACAGCTTGTTGTTCTTTTAAGAATATATAACTATGCGAAAATAACTGCCGGGCAGACTATGAAAACCTCTTTAATAACAGATTACCGGAAAATAACTTGTTTGCGTTATTTTGAAAGAACACTGTAATAACCTAAACACGTTATTTCAAAGAGTTTGATATGGATCATATTTAACACATGTTTAATAATAGTATAATATGCGTAAATAACCATGGTTGCCAAGTTTCTATTTATATATGTAAATCAACAAATGCCCGTCAAAGAATGTTTTACTATCCGAAAATAACTTGTTTGCGTTATTTTGAACGCAGTAATAAACTAAACAAGTTATTTCAACAAAACATCGTGGTAAAAAAAAAGTGAATTCGTCACAGTTTGTTGTTCTTTTAAGAATATATTACTATGCGAAAATAACTGCCGGGCAGACTATGAAAACCTCTTTAATAACAGATTACCGGAAAATAACTTGTTTGCGTTATTTTTAAAGAACACTGTAATAACCTAAACACGTTATTTCAAAGAGTTTGATATGAATCATATTTAACACATGTTTAATAATAGTATAATATGCGTAAATAACCATGGTTGCCAAGTTTCTATTTATATATGTAAATCAACAAATGCCCGTCAAAGAATGTTTTACTATCCGAAAATAACTTGTTTGCGTTATTTTGAACGCAGTAATAAACTAAACAAGTTATTTCAACAAAACATCGTGGTAAAAAAAAAGTGAATTCGTCACAGCTTGTTATTCTTTTAAGAATATATTACTATGCGAAAATAACTGCCGGGCAGACTATGAAAACCTCTTTAATAACAGATTACCGGAAAATAACTTGTTTGCGTTATTTTGAAAGAACACTGTAATAACCTAAACACGTTATTTCAAAGATTTTGATATGAATCATATTTAACACATGTTTAATAATAGTATAATATGCGTAAATAAACATGGTTACCAAGTTTCTATGTATACATGTATATACATGATATATGTAAATCAGCAAATGCCCGTCAAAGAATGTTTTACTATCCGAAAATAACTTGTTTGCGTTATTTTGAACACAGTAATAAACTATACAAGTTATTTCAACAAAACATCGTGGTAAAAAAAAAGGTAATTCGTCACAGCTTGTTGTTCTTTTAAGAATATATTACTATGCGAAAATAACAGCCGGGCAGACTATGAAAACCTCTTTAATAACAGATTACCGGAAAATAACTTGTTTGCGTTATTTTGAAAGAACACTGTAATAACCTAAACACGTTATTTCAAAGAGTTTGATATGAATCATATTTAACACATGTTTAATAATAGTATAATATGCGTAAATAACCATGGTTACCAAGTTTCTATGTATACATGTATATATGTAAATCAGCAAATGCCCGTCAAAGAATGTTTTACTATCCGAAAATAAATAACGCAGTAATAAACTAAACAAGTTATTTCAACAAAACATCGTGGTAAAAAAAAAGTGAATTCGTCACAGCTTGTTGTTCTTTTAAGAATATATTACTATGCGAAAATAACTGCCGGGCAGACTATGAAAACCTCTTTAATAACAGATTACCGGAAAATAACTTGTTTGCGTTATTTTGAAAGAACACTGTAATAACCTAAACACGTTATTTCAAAGATTTTGATATGAATCATATTTAACACATGTTTAATAATAGTATAATATGCGTAAATAAACATGGTTACCAAGTTTCTATGTATACATGTATATACATGATATATGTAAATCAGCAAATGCCCGTCAAAGAATGTTTTACTATCCGAAAATAACTTGTTTGCGTTATTTTGAACACAGTAATAAACTAAACAAGTTATTTCAACAAAACATCGTGGTAAAAAAAAAGTGAATTCGTCACAGCTTGTTGTTCTTTTAAGAATATATTACTATGCGAAAATAACGGCCGAGCAGACTATGAAAACCTCTTTAATAACAGATTACCGGAAAATAACTTGTTTGCGTTATTTTGAAAGAACACTGTAATAACCTAAACACGTTATTTCAAAGACTTTGATATGAATCATATTTAACACATGTTTAATAATAGTATAATATGCGTAAATAACCATGGTTGCCAAGTTTCTATGTATATATGTAAATCAACAAATGCCCGTCAGAGAATGTTTTACTATCCGAAAATAACTTGTTTGCGTTATTTTGAACGCAGTAATAAACTAAACAAGTTATTTCAACAAAACATCGTGGTAAAAAAAAAGTGAATTCGTCACAGCTTGTTGTTCTTTTAAGAATATATTACTATGCGAAAATAACTGCCGAGCAGACTATGAAAACCTCTTTAATAACAGATTACCGGAAAATAACTTGTTTGCGTTATTTTGAAAGAACACTGTAATAACCTAAACACGTTATTTCAAAGACTTTGATATGAATCATATTTAACACATGTTTAATAATAGTATAATATGCGTAAATAACCATGGTTACCAAGTTTCAATGTATACATGTATATATGTAAATCAGCAAATGCCCGTCAAAGAATGTTTTACTATCCGAAAATAACTTGTTTGCGTTATTTTGAACGCAGTAATAAACTAAACAAGTTATTTCAACAAAACATCGTGGTAAAAAAAAAGTGAATTCGTCACAGCTTGTTGTTCTTTTAAGAATATATATTACTTGTTTGCGTTATTTTGAACGCAGTAATAAACAAGTTATTTCAAAAAAACATCGTGTTAAAAAAAAGTGAATCACAGCCTGTTGTTCTTTCATGTCTTTTAAGAATATATTACTATGCAAAAATAACTGCCGGGCAGACTATGAAAACCTCTTTAATAACAGATTACCGGAAAATAACTTGTTTGCGTTGTTTTGAAAGAACACTGTAATAACCTAAACACGTTATTTCAAAGATTTTGCTATGAATCATATTTAACACAAGTTAATAATAGTTTATTATTATTATTATTAAGAACACTGTAATAACATTAACACGTTTTTTAAACAACATTTAATTACTGACCGTCGTGGTCAGACAACAGGTAATGCAAATAAAATATATTGCGCATTCGTCATGTTCGTCACAGCTTCTTTGTTTAATAATCTATTACTGTCCGAACATAACCGCTTTGCATTATTTTGAAAGAATATACTGTATATCCGAAAATAACGTGTTTGTGTTATAAACGAATCTTATTCACTGCCCGGTTAGAAAAGAGGAAATGAAAACTTATGCATTCTTTCGCCGTTTCGTTTAAGAATATACTACTATTACCGATTACTATCATGACTATCGGAAAATAATTGTTTGCGTTATTTTGAAAGAACGCTGTAATAACCTAATAATAGATTACTGGAAAATAACGTGTTTGTGTTATTTCGAAAGAACACTGTACATGCTGTAATACCCTAAGTGTAAGTATAATCATGGTAATATAAGTATAAACTGATAAAAAGGATAAAACTTACTTAATTACACTCATCAACTGTTTCATGCCTTATTCATGTTAGGTTTAGGAACAGTTTGCAAATCGGTATAGTGTCTTACACAGTAAAGTCAGAGACGATACACATGATAGATGTCGTCTCGAATAATCAGGATAATACCCACGATGTTATCATACTTACTTCTATTTGCGTTTCTTAAAAAAAAGTAAAATAGACAGATAGAGGACGTGTGTTTAATCTCATAATATTGTGATTTAAGATGCAAGTTATTTTAAAACTCATAATAAAACCACATTTTAGGTTTATACTAATTAACGTATATCATGTATATAAAATCAAAGAGTATTTCTGATGTCGTTTGCATTTAAGAATACTTTTGCCTTCTTGTTTGTCTGTTTGCGTGTTTGATTCAGTGTTTTGTGGTTGAATGTCCTCCTTGAATGCTACATTCCCTGTCCGATCTTTATATATTTCTTTACCAATACACTAATGTACACTATATATACTATACATAGCGACTGGCTCTCTCTATTTATTTAAACTGTCTACGACCAACATGTATAATACGGCTATAAACTGTAGAAAACATAAATCACCAGGGTGAGAAAAAAGAAACGTGGCTAATGTACAAACTGTGTATGTCGTTACCACGAGACAATTAAATTTCATACCAACCCCCGTCACACATTTTAATTTGCATGCAAATTATTATTGAATTCAAATTAAGGGGAATAAGCGAGTAAGGAAATTTGATTAAGTCAAACGTTGTTAAAAGAGTTACACCCCTTTGAAAATGTATAGCAAATTTCAAATTATGATCAAAGGGAGACAACAGTTGTTTCTTTACGAAAATAACGCATTTAAGATATTACGAAAATAACGTGTATACGTGACACCCCTGACTGGTAAAGTAAAACAGTATCTTATTGCACTGTTTTCAAAATGTCAGCCAGCATGGTTATATAAACCCCAGATATTGCAGAATCATGATAGCACTAGAAATATATTTTCACACAAGAATAAGGTCCCATTTTCGTATCTTGGGTTTGGTTTATTACATATTTATTATATTGCATGATTTATTTAAACTCAATTCGGTATAGAAAGAGACATGCGCCGGAATCCAGCACGGACCATGATTGCCATTGTAAACATTGTGGTATGATTACGTTTTGGTTATGGAAATGTTGTCAATATAAGTTTATATTAATTGTTTCAGCAATAGCTTATCATACTAAAATGATATTTATTGAAACTTTGTTAATCATAGTCCTGTATCAGGACTTCTAGAACATCCTCGTACTGCAGCTTGAGAAATATGTGTTACTATACTCATTCACGTAACGTTTATTCCAGAATATGATATGAGAAGGAAAGGTGAGTTTCTTAGTACATTTATCTAGCATGTAGCTTTCGGTATTGAGAGAGTTCACAAGAAAACTGACATATCCATATATTTTTTGTCTTTTAGAACACTAGAATTATATGTCCACAAAAGAATAAGGTACAATTTTCGTATCTTCGTTTCTTACATCTTTATTACATTGCGTGATTGTTTTTTTAATCATCTTTAAATTATACAGTTATATTTTCAAAAAAGAATACGGTCCATCCGTATCGTAGGTTTCGTTTCTAATTACCTATATTTATTATTTTGCATGCTTTTAAAAACACATCTTCAAACTAAATTCGATATAAATAGAGTCATGCGCCGAAATCCAGCTACAATTATTGCCATCCGGATTTTGAGAACAATTTCTTATAGCATTATATAAATATCGGAGAAATTTTCGTATCTTGAGTTTGGTTTATTACGTCTATTGTATATCGGATGATTTTTTAAAAATATGTTTCAACTCAATTCGGCATAGAATAAGACCAGCGCCGGAATCCAGCAAGAATTATTGCCATGGTAAACCTTGTGGTATGATTACGTTTTGGTTAGGTAAATGTTGTTAATATAATATTATATTGTTTCTCCAATAGCTTATCAAAATAAACGATATTTATGTAAATCATGTAAACAAGAGTTCTTTGTCCCGACTTTGGAGACAACCTCGAATTGCATGATACATATCCGAGAAACATGTGTTACTATATTCATTCACGTTACTTTCATTCCAGGAATGAAGATGACATTAGGAGGTGAGTTTCTAACATGTAATTATCAATATTGAAATACTGCAGTAGATACTTGACTTACCTTTATTAATTTGTATTTTAAAAATCACGATAGCACTTCAGTTATATTTTCAAAAAAGAATAAGGTCCCATTTCAATATCTTGGGTTTCGGTTCTTACAATTTATTATATTGAATGATTTAAAAAACATCTTTAAACTAAATTCGACATAGAACGAGTCATGCGCCGGAATCCAGCAACCATTATTGCCATCCGGACTTTGAGAACAATTTCGTATTGCATTATATAAATATCGGAGAAATATATAGCTATACTCATTAACGTTACCTTTATTCCAGAAAAGGACTTAAGAATAGAAGGTGGGTTTCTTAGTACACCTATGTAAATGTAAATATGAATGTTGATATACTTCACTAGAAACCTCGTACCTTTATTTTTTGTCCATTAGAAATCACAATAGGTCTAGAAATTACGTGGCCCGAGTATCCAACTCATTTACCAAGAAGAGAAAACGGGGTTAGATGGGGTGTGAAATAAAAAACAATTAAATTCGGCTTTAAAAGTTTGCATATTATAAAATTAAAACATTGAATAGGTTAATTTAAACGTGTTATCAGTAAAAAATAAAACGCGTTTTATTGTCGAAATATTCCTCATAAAATCGTGCTTATTTAGTAAGCTTTCCAATCGGTTAACTGAGTTAAGGTGGGACCACGTAATGATTATATTTTCAAAGAAAAATAATGTCCCATGTTCGTATCTTGGGTTTGGTTTATTATTGGATGTTTTTTTAAAAACATCTTTAAATTCAATTCACCATAGAAAGAGGCATGAACCGGAATCCAGCAACACTTTTATATTGTTTCTCCAATAGCGTATCAAAAGAAATGATATTTATTTAAATTGTGTTAACCATAGTCCTGTATCCGGACTTCTAGGACAACCTCTTATTGCATGATATATATTTGGCAAATATGTGTTACTATATTCATTCAAGTAACGTTTATTCCAAAACATGAGTTGAGAACGAACGGTGAGTTGCTTAGTACATTTATCTAACATGTAATTATCAATACTGAGATACTGCACTAGAAAACTGACATACATTATTGCCTTGTCCTTTAAAATCCTGACAGCACTTGAATTTTATTTTCACAAAAGAATAACGTCCAATTTTCGTTTTTGAGTTTGGTTTGTTACGTCTATTGTATATCGGATGAGTTTTTAAAAATATCTTTAAATTTAATTCGGCATAGAAAGAGACCAGCGCCGGAATCCAGCAACAATTATTGCCATGGTAGACGTTGTTGTATGATTACGTTTTGGTTAGGTAAATGTTGTCAATATATAATATTATATTGTTTCTCCAATAGCGTATACAAATAAATGAACGAACATTGAGTTTCTTAGTACATCTATCTAACATGTAATTATCAATACTGAGATACTCTACTAGAAAACTGACATACCTTTATTATTTTGTCTTCTACAAATTACCTTGTCATTGGAGTTATATTTTCACAAAGAATCAGGTCCCATTTTCGTATCTTGGAGTTCATTTCTTACATATTTATTATATTGAATGCTTTAAAAAACCTCAACTTGATTCGGCATAGAAAGAGACTTGCGCCGGAATGCAGCCGTACACAGCAAATATTGCTTACTGCATCGTTTGTACTGATTTGACAGTTTTCCCGTTTAGTTTTCTAATTTCCACAAATTTACTAAAATAGTCCACACAAAAGACATAGTCTTTGTTTCTCTACTCAAATATGTCGACACCTACTTTCTGAAATGGTCTTTGTGGTAGTTCGTGCTGATTCAGTGGCTCTTTTTTAATTTGCCTTTTATACTTTTTGCAGGTCGCACATGTGAAACAGGCTTTTTCAATGGCATGTTTTATTCCTGGCCAATACATAGACTCACAGGCTCTGGCTTTTGTTTTTACCATTCCCATGTGACCTTCATGAAGTAGGGTCAGCATTTTACTTCTCATTTCTTCTGGAATTATGACTCGATTGTCTAGGAAATTCCAGAATGGTCTCAGTGTTAGTGGACGGTTTTTCATATGATGGGGGCCATCCTTCGTTGGCAGTTTTATTAAGAAGCACGAGGGTAGAACGAGGGTTTCGTCGTTTGCAGTGGCTGTCCGTATTTGATTCATTTGATTATCATTCATATGGTGATTTTGCATCAATGAGTGAACTGTGACGTTCAGTTACTCGGCATTTTCCATCGTTTCCGGATCCGTCTCATTTAGATATGCACGTGACAGTGTATCAGCTACGAACATGTACTTTCCAGGGGTGTATTTCAGATTTATATCATATTTCTGGAGCTATAATAATATCCTTTGAAGTCATGGCGGTGATCAACTTAGAGGTTTCTTCACTATGCTTTCCAAAGGTGTATTGTCGCTTTGTATATTTACGTTTTTTCCATAGATGTATGCATGATACTTATCTGTAGCGAACACTACAGCTAGTAATTCCTTCTCTATCATGGCGTACCGCTTTAATGTTTCCGTCAGGCCTCTTGATGAGTACGCGATGGGATGTCCGTCTTGCAGTAAGCAAGCACCAATACCATTTTGAAAGGCATCGGCTTGTATTGAAACTTCCTTAGCTGCATCATAAAACCTCAGAACATGTTCTTTTGTTAGCACTGTCTTTATTTGTTCCAATGACTTATTTTGTTCATGTTCCCATATAATACGAGTGTCCTTGCGTAGCAAGTTTCTGAGAGGCGCAGTAATTTCGGCCATATTGGGAATGTATTGTGCAAGAAAGTTCACTCTCCCCAGGAGGCGTTGTGCAACCGCCTTATCCTCAGGGGTTGGCACTCACGCCTCAGTCCTTTTTCACAATTTAAGCGAGTACATGTGCTGAATTTCTTTTCATAAGAAGGACACGCTGTTTTACTATGTTTCCTACCACACTAATGGCAGTTCACCATAGGCTGCTGCAGCTATTTGTGCACATAGCTAGTGGGCGATGCTGCTGTTTGTTCGGCGCACTATACGTTTTTTGCCGGTTTTCTAGCTTTCCGTAGTAAGTTCCCTTTTGTACACGTCTATTTTCTCATCATTTGTGATCCGTTTGGTCTCTTTAAATTCATGTGCCATTTAAATTTTCACTGAATGTAATCCCAAAATCTCATTAACACATATGATCGAATATAATACAATCAATCACTCTTAATTTTCCAATGATCGAATATAATCCAATCAGTCACTTTTACTCTGACACCATGTGATATCTTCTGATATATATTATTAATGAGTGGGTGATTATACTAGAGGCACGATGTTATATTAAATGATGTTTATTATACAATCTACAGATAGGAACTGATCAGCATGGTATGAGAGGTAGAGAGAATAATAATAAACTAATTATCAATGATTGTAAGAAGTCAATGACATTGGGTTTCGTTCTATGCATATTTATTATATTGTATGATTAAAAACAAACATCTTTAAACTAAATTCGGTATAGAGAGAGACCTGTATTGCCATTGTAAACACTGTGGTATGATTACGTTTTGGTTAGGTAACAGTTACCAATATAATGTTATTAAAGTGTTCTTCAATACCTTATCAACATAAAAGTATATTCATTTAAACAGTGTTAACCTTAGTCTTTATCCGGACTTCAATGTAAATCTCGTATTGCATGATATTTATCTGAGAAATATGTGTAATTGTAGCATGGTCGGTGACATTTTCTTTGATGAATGCAGAGCATTAAATCGTTTAATGGGGGGGGGAGGGGGGGGGGGGGGGGGTAAATAAAGGGGCGTGGCTTTACCGTACTACAACTACCGGATATTGGAATTAAAAGTACGGTCACTTGACGTCACAGTGTTACTAAGTACACCATGCTACAAAAAAGATAGAGTCTGTCTCAGCTCGTTGGTTATTTAAACACTTCGATGATAACCACGTACTACAACTACCGGATATTGGAATTTAGAGTACGGTCACTATGACGTCACAGTGTTACTAAGTACACCATGCTACAAAAAAGATAGAGTCTGTCTCAGCTCGTTGGTTATTTAAACACTTCGATGATAACCACGTACTACAACTACCGGATATTGGAATTTAGAGTACGGTCACTATGACGTCACAGTGTTACTAAGTACACCATGCTACAAAAAAGATAGAGTCTGTCTCAGCTCGTTGGTTATAAGCCAACTCGCTGAGACCAGACTCTATATATTACCTATGCTCATTGACGTAACTGTTTTCCAGAAAAGTACTTGGAAGAGAAAGGTGATTTGTTCAGTACATCTATCTAACATGTAATTATCGATACTGAGATACTGCCCTAGGAAGCTTACACACCTTTGTTATGTTACTTTTAAAAAACACGATAGCACTAGAATTATATTTTCACGAAAGAATAATGTCCCATTTTCGTATCTTGGGTTTGGTTTATTACATATTTATTATATTGCATGATTTAATCTTTTTTCTTTAAATTCAATTCGGCATAGAAAAAGACCTACGCCGGATTTCACGCAACAATTAATAATTTTATATTGTTTCTCCAATAGCTTATCAATTTAAATTATGTAGATTAAGAGTGTACATATCTTTATATACCAGAATCATTGTTGGGAGAAACGAAATTTAGCTCTGTCCAAATTGAGGTTGTGTAATTAGTTCCGCTCGGTACACGCCACATAATTTGGTAGTACTGTATACTATACTCATTCATATAACGTTTACCAGAAAATAAAATGAGAAGGAAAGGTGAGTTTCTTATTACATTTATCTAACATGTAATTTTCGATACTGAGATGGTGCACTAGAAAACTGACACATCTTTATTTGTTTGTCTTTTACAAATCACGATAGCACTATAATTATAATTTCACAAAAGAATAAGGTTCTATTTTCGTATCTTGGACTTCGTTTCGAACATCTTTATTATATTCTTGATGGTCGTCCTTGAATCTACTTGTCCTGATCGATATTTATATCAACTTTTAAGTTCGCATGCTTATATTGCAAAGATGATAACAAATGTGTGAATAATGCTAAAGAAACATTTTACTTTGTAAAACCGTACAGTAACAGTATCTATGACGTTAATAATAACTTATATATCAGATTATTCTCGGTCGTGTTGTATTTCAGAACCCTTGACAGATTATGGTAGTCCGGGACTCTCAAGAAGTAGTCCAGGTGAGTTTCTGTGCACCCTTTTATCATACAGATGTTCCTAATGTAGATCTATAATGCAGTATATATACAAGTTCTATCGTGGTTGTATTACAATATAGTATTAGTTTAATTTAGTATTTAGTTTAAACATAATACTCCGTTTCAGTAAAGTAAAAGTATCTTACTGCGCTGTTTGCAATATGTCAGTAATTACAGTATGCGTGATTAAAGTAGATATATAAACTCCATATGATGTAGATAGGTTTCTTTCTGTAACACGTTTCGGACCTACAACTATAAAGGGGCAAGTTTTATATTGGATAAATTCCAAAGGTAGTATTAAAATCGGATGAAAAACAAAACAGATGTATATTTAGGATATGACGTCATAGTGTTAAATTACCATTAAAGGCATATAGCTAAGTATCATTGAAAGCAAATAAAATCACCGCAAATATTGCAAATTCCTTCATTGATCATAATATAATAAATTACTCTTGTGTTGCCATGTTTCTATTCACAACAGTTACTCGGTTGTGTTTAATACATCCAAAAATATAGTTGCCATTTATAATAGTTTGACAATTAAAACCCGTTAGTGCCACCATAATATAGCATTGAGATTATTTTGAAAGTACATACCATTGAAAAAATAGCTTCTTTTTGTTACAATGATTGACTTTGACATGTGGATGATGTGATAACATGGCATATTTAATTTAGAAATGATGTCTCGTGGGCCATTTTTAGATTCAAAGACAATTCTATGGACACATTTATTTAGCATAAAAACAAAACATCTTAGAGTAAACTTGCGTCAAACATTTCGAATATAAAGGGCACTATTTCTGCCAAATAAATATTGTTTCTGATATTATGTTCACATCAACAGTGTTGCATTAATGTCATTTATTATATCATTGACAATGTTCATGCCTATAATATGCATTTGTATGAAAATTTAAATTAATCATATACCATCCATTTTGGATTTTTTTTTCAAAGATGGCTGACCAATAGTCCTTAAAATGGCGTATTCTATGTACACTTCAAATTTAATTCATTTTTTCCTTGTTTATCATCCGATTTTAATCATTTGTTCACCTTTTTTCAGAACTCTCAATACAAATTAATTTTGTAACGGAGAACATTTAGAAGAAACGAGAAAAGTAGCAGACTCGATCTTATAGAGTATGTTGATGAACGGTATTTTAAGTTGCATCAACTCGCACTTCCCCTTTCACCGGCTTATACATGTTATATACAAGTAGTATTCTGATTTAACGCCACAACGATTAGCATGCTTTTACAAAAGGATCAATAAGTAATAAACTACTGATGTTTAGTCGTCGCAACCATTTTTCATTCGTCACACAGCACTAAACTTACGCTAGTGTGAATGTCAATATATACTGAAACGGATGATGTGGTAGGAACAAGCACAAACACATGAGAAAAGTAGCATTAGGTCTGTTCATAATAGGTTGTATACGTTTTAACACCTATTTCGATACCTAGCACCGGCTTAAGCGGTGTTCTGCTTTAACTCCACACATATTGGGCTTGACTACCCCAAAGGACCAGTAAGTCTTAACAATTCTAAATTGAAATCGGGCGATCTCTAACAGCCGCCACAGAACAATAAAGGAACGCTAATATGAATGTTACTGCATACTAAAAAGGGGCTCCTTAGAAATAAACAAACGAAAACAAGAGAATAAATAGTAGACTCTCTTTTATTAAATCGGTTCACGAGAGGTAATATGAGTTGCAACACCGCTCACGCCGACTAGTACCAGCTTAAGTGTTATTCTACTTTAACGCCTCAAGGTTGAGTCTGATGGTCCTAAAGTAAAAGTCAGTAATAACACTACTGATAAGTAGTCAGGACGACTTTTATCATCCACAGAACACTATAAATGTCAACTATTTCTGAAGAGGGAATCCACTGAAAAGCAACAAACGCAAAAAAGGTGAAATTTACGTTAAATGTGAATGTGTATTAGTATTACATGTAACAACAAATGTATTTTTTTTATAAGTAAGTCCAAATAAATACTTATTGTTTCTTTGTTTGTTGTTTGTTTGTTTGTTTGAGTGGTGTTTTAATTCATTTTCAACACATGTAAGGTTATATATGACGGTCGATTCTTTTTTGTGATTGAGGCAGATCACCCACTTTTCCTGGGTAGAACCAGTACTGTACACCACGCCATCCGTAAGACTCGACACTTCCTCACATACAAGCCGAGCTCCATGTGGGATTCGAATCAAGCAGATCACCCACTTTTCCTGGGTAGAACCAGTACTGTACACCACGCCATCCGTAAGACTCGACACTTCCTTACATACAAGCCGAGCTCCCTGTGGGATTCGAACCCGCAGCGGTGAGAGGCGAGAAGGTTTACAACGCAACGTCGTTAACCATTCGGCCACGGAGATGCTTAAATACTCGAACAATTATAACATTATAGTATTGCGTTATTTGCAATATACAACAGATATAATTCATAATATGACGTTTCTAACTTGTACATTAAAAGGCACATTTGCTTTTGATAATTGCCGGAAATATAAATGATTGCAAGATACATTAAATAATAGACAGAGAATGGTCTCATTGAGTTGATTAATTTAAACATCGAGATGGGCGTAGACCAACGAGATGAAACCATATTCTATTTGTTTTGTAGCAATTCCATTTCAGCTCCCTGCCATACTCTAACAACCAATAACTGGTAGTTGTAGTACACCATTTATTCTGACAGGTGTTATTTTTAATTAAACGATTTACACCTGTGCTATTACAAAGGGAATTTTCAGTGACCGTGCTACAAGTCGGACAAATTGTCTTGTGCTACAGTACATTAAGAGTTAAAGACTCAGGGCAATGGAAACGTTAAACTATTTTGCTCTGATATTGGTTACTTTTTGGATTACATAATATTACATCAATCTTGCAAAGATTTGTTTATATACTGTCATAGAATCATTTAGAAGTTTCTGTCCCAGAACATCAAACCTCCAACAAAATATACAGTATTATCCATAAGATAAATATGTTATTTATTTGAATGACTTTGAATGGAAGAATCAACAATAAACAGCATACGATATTGATGATAAACATAATGGGTAACACTACACAGAAAATAGTCACATGGACCTTGCCTTTAAACTCTGTCACCTCATATGCAGTCCCAAGTTTGTTATGGGGTGGTGCGGGTGTCCGACCAAAGTTGTCGTTTCAAAATGTCTCGTAAGGGTCCCATGCCTAGTTAAGGAATTCCTCACGGGTGTTTGTCTCACACCCAGTGTTTTACGTCTGTTGTGTGAATTTATTTGGTTATGCATTATGCACACTTAGGTTTATATTCAATTTTTATTTAAATAGCCAAATAACAAACAATGCAAGTATATTTCTGTCTGTCTATACGCACTGTATATAGGTTAACGATTTTACCAGGAAAACAATATCCTGCCGCATAAACGTTTTCAGCCCGAAGGCCTTCATCAGTTGCTATAAA
Organism: Cyrtodaria siliqua; assembly: GCA_037043455.1. Classification (NCBI taxonomy): domain Eukaryota; kingdom Metazoa; phylum Mollusca; class Bivalvia; order Adapedonta; family Hiatellidae; genus Cyrtodaria; species Cyrtodaria siliqua. The sequence continues at coordinate 79,738 of JAWPHD010006605.1, read as the reverse complement.
ATCTGAACCTATTCCTTCTATAGCGTTTTTAGTTCAATATATTATTGATAAAAAATTCAAAATCATTGCCATATGGGATGGATTTTTCGTATATTTGTAACTCACGTGCCAAGGTGGTAGTTACATTTTACTGACTGTATACTCTAATAATGTATACTCTAATAATGTCACTTTCTTATGCAGATTATTAGCAAGAGAAATATTTAATGTGTCGTATATTCGGAACTAAACCCCGTTTCTATACGTCGGTTTCTGGGTTGGTACAAGATTATATTTTACTTATTTTATAGACGGCTCGACGTTGGGTTGGTACCAAGATATATTTAAATCAGCCCTTAATCATATTAAAGATTGTTTAATGTTTGGCTTGACGCTGGGTTGGTACCAGACTATATTTAGTCAGCCGTGTAATCACATTCAATTTAATTTTCTCTTCTTTCTAGTTACTGTTTCTTTTCCTAAAAGTAGCCTATACTAAATAGGCAGACTGACGCTGGGTTGGTACCAGACTATATTAAGTCAGTCGTTAATCACATTGAAGTTACGTTAGATTTGGCTTGACGCTGGGTTGGTACCAGACTATATTAAGTCAGCCTTTTAATCACATTAAAGTAAATTGCCTCTTCTGTATTGTTATTATTTATTTTCTTAAGAATAACCTATATTAAATAGACAGACTGACGCTGGGTTGGTACCGGGCTATATTAAGTCATCCCCATTATCAACATAATGTTTGAAATCGAGGCGTTATTTTGGAAGTACATATATTACTGTCAATCGGGGTTAGTACCCGTTTTTCTGGGGTTAGTACCCATTTATTATAGCTATTCACGGGGTTAGTACCCGATTTTCATTAAACAGAATAGCTTCTAACAGTATCTCTTTGTACTTCAAAAATACGTACTTAAACTGTTTTTTACCAAACTGTTCCCAATGAATTATTCAGAAAGAATAAGCATTAGGCCACTGAACATTATTTGATAACTATTGTTTTAGTTGTATTTGCCAAAAAACAGAAGAGTGCCTAAATACTTTAAGAACCAACAATCAGAATGAAAACATTCGACTGCATTTCGTAACTAAGTCCGTCTCGATATATAGTCAGTTTTTAAATTGATCTCATCCAATCGATTACCTACTATTTTTAACACCTGGTGAGAAACTCTTTACAAATCTCACGGTAAATATTCAATCAGCTGTTGCATGATGTGCCGCAGCATGTATCTTATCGGAAAAGCCGACTGCCACATTTCTCTAATTATCATACCTACACGTATGCAGTTAATATATTCTTTGATCTTTCCAAATTATACAATTTTAGTCTGCGAGATTTGTATATGCACATGTACCTACACAGAAAATGTTGTCGCAATATCGTCATATATAAGCAAACTCTAAATTGTCAAAAAAAAACTCTGATTGAGTGTCCGGATAGAGTCCAGTGGTACCGCACACGCCTCTCGTCATACGTTCAATTGCTTTGGTAAACGTTAACGTTGAATGGTAACCAGAATTGCTTATAACAACATATGAATGTCCATCATATTAAGAATGATGAAAGCACTTAGACATTTAGGTGTTTTGAATGCTCAACACGTCACCGGCTTGAGTGTTAAAACTTGGCCTACTATATATAAGCACGGATTGTTCATATTTGAAATAAGTATGTAAGACAGGAAATTCAGCTTTCACAGAACACAGTAACCCACAAAACACACAAAAAAGACAAACTTGAATGGCAATGTTAATAAAGAATATAGGCATATGACGTCACAAACACAAATAGGGTTGACAATAGGGCTACCGCCTTGGAACGGTCAGTGGCAAGAAAGGCCGCTGGGGTTTAAACCAGGTTTTAGGGTGCACAAAACCCTTACATGTACACTGCTATCATCCCAATACAACAGTAATATATTAAATGTTAAACAAAATATTATTTTTTCATATTTGTCCGTCATATGGGTAACTCTTGGTCAAATTTATCCTCTTGTTATAGAAAATAAGATGTTTATTTTTAAGTATAAGTAGATATAAAAATCGAACAGGAAAAGTAGCATTCAAGGACGACAGTCAACCACAAACACACACAGAAACAATGAACCACTTTAAAAATGAAGAAAAAGGCAGATAAGACATCACAAGCACAAAAGGGTTGACAATAGGGCTACCGCCTTGGAATGGTCAGTGGCAAAAAAGGCCGCTAGGGGTTTAAAAGAATGCATATGAAAAATCACATACTGAGCTAATTTTATACTCGACCTTTATGTCAAAATTGTATGTATAGTAGTTTACAGTGAACTTGCCAAAATAACTCAAAAGTGCGTGTAATTTAAAGAATATTAATATAAATTCATTGGGTGCCTGGTGATCTTTACACATTTTTACCTGTTTCGAATGAAATGTCATAGCAACTTTCCATATACAAGTTTTAAAAATGGTTGAGCGGCAGAACATTTTATATTTTATCTTTATCATTTTAGTCAAAGTATTTTCTTAAAAACGGTGGTGTACACTCCGTATATGTTTACTTTTTAAAGTAAAAAGACGAATGATCTAGTGTGGTGACCTACTCATTTTGATAATTTTGATTTTAAAAGTTACCAAAGAATCTTCAAATATCAATTTAAAAAAAGCTCAGCTCTTCGACATTTACCAGCCAATCATTTTAATATTTAAGAAAACGAATTGACAATTGTATAGTCATCATATTTTAATTAGTAATTTTATGAGCATTGTGTTTGTACTCAGTCACATTTGTATATTGCAACATTTCGTGTGAACGAGAGATGTATAAAGGTGAGATTCTTTGATAGACTCTTTTGATGCGTATAGATACACAAGAATCTACTACAGATATAACATGACGCAAAATGCCGTAATAACATACATTCTTACTTTGTTCGTAGTGCAGGTAGCATTAGGTTCATTTCGGTAATGAAAAACATCGTCACCTAGATAATGTTTTAATACAAAAACTATCAGGACAGTATGTTTGAATTAGGTATAAGTATATTTCTTGCATACCCGATACGGGTATCCGCGTTTTACATGGGGATGAAAAGTCTTATCTTTATGGGTGTCACATAACAGCTGGCCGTCCGTGATCGTATAGTGTTTATGTCTTAATTAATTAAATAACGAAATAATGATATTGCAGCATTTTAGCTTTATTACCTAACGTTATCAACCTCAGACTAGAGCAGACCCAAAACTCTCTAAACTTTACAGAAAATAATTTATTTACAAAATACGAACGTGCAGAATTCAAAGACTTGCAGATGCAGGGTCACACTATTGACCCCCTGCAGCATCATATGATTATCATATGACAAGTTGACATTACCATCTTATGATGCAACTGTTTAGACTGCATATTCAGCTATAGAAATGTCAACTCATACGTAATATTATCCCACTTTCTACTAGATGCAAGTTCCATGTATACTGCACATAACTCTTAAAGGTACAGTGACATTATAATAGACCTTATAATATTTCTATATTATCAAAGCATGCAATAAACTCATTTACTAAATGTATTTATTAATTAAATTATTACTGTATTGATTTGATTAAACAATCGATGACAAATCATCAATTAATTAATCAATTAATTAAGATAATTAATTAACCCAGATACCATTACGTTACATGGGTAAAGATAAAGATAACGTAATCAGAGGATCGAAAGACGTCATTGTGCGAAGAAAAGACATGTAACATATTACTTATTGGCGACGTCAACGCACAAAATGTCAATCATATGCAAGAAAAATGCATGAGAAATGCAGTTTGTCTTGTATACCTCGGCAGAGCCACAGTTCCGATAAAAACACGTATACCTCGGGTTGGAATTCCCTATCTTCACCGGATACCCATGAAAGATTCTTATAATATTTACATTAACGTGATTCTTTCTGTTTTCAGATGTTACAGAAATTGATATTTCATCTGATGATGACGATGACATTCCAACAAGTGAGTTTCTTTGGTTAAAACGTATTTATACATATGTAGCTAATGCAGAACATACTGCAATTATATACATTTATTACCATGGTTTGGAAGCAAGCCAGTACGAGTTTAACTTCATATAAAGTAAAAGGATCCAAAGTAATGCCTTGTTTCGGTAAAGAAAAAACATTATGACTTTGCGATATTTCAAGATGACTTGACATTCATTATACATGTTAGATATAGAAGATATGTTCATTTAGGAATTGTAAAATATGTCAAGTTTGCTTGGAGTAAGAATGAGAAAGATGTTGCTCTCGCCCTTGCCATTAAGGTCAAGGAATGCATTTCCTGATCCTGCATAGTTAACTGCAAATGTCTAAAATAAATAATGTTGGGTAGCGTATACAAGAAATGACTGCATCGCGATTCATAATATATTGTTTCTATACTTTTATATCTTTGGTTAATTTAGCTTAATGGCAGGTATTGTTATTAACTGTAAACTTAGATCACTGTTATATTTTGATTGGAATTACATTAACAAATACACGATGTTATTTCGATTTACTGTTAGTGAATTATTTTATTACCAATTATATTAATTTAAACAATACTGAAAGTGTCAGCTTTCTGTTTCGAATCTATATTAAACGCTGGATGATATTTTCGCAAGTGAGTTACCAAATGTATTGTTCCTCCGGAGCACTTGACCGTAACATTGCATCTTTTACAAACAGAAACATTGTCTTCTATAATTGCGTCCTTTTTAAAAATGTTAAAAGTGATCCCAAACACCCGACTTTGCACGGTTGTTTTTCACAATTCCTCCATCACTTAAACCAGCCATGCATGTTAGAGTGATTGGTACCAAAGGCTACATATTTGTGCTATACGATCGGCGAAAACCAATGATACTCGGAAACGTGTCTACTTTTACTAAGATGGTAGTCAATATGAGTATTTCCTATCATAGTACAAACACGAAAACCATACGAAGTTAAAAATAGGTCTTAGTGATGGATTTACTGGAATTCTTATGATTTACGATATAAAACAAGTGTAGAGAAAATCGCTACGAATCGGTATACTAACAAAGACATGGTATCGCTTAAGCCGGTTCTAGGAGGCGTGAGACGTGTTGCACTTTACATTATCATGAACAGACTCAATAAAACCGAGTCTGCTACCTTTATCTCTTGTTTGTGTTTATTGCTTCCCAGGGATCCTCTTTTCAGTATGTATTGACATTCACACTAGCGTTTGTTTAGTGCTGTGTGGCGGCCGTAAAAGGTCGCCCCGACTACAAATCAGTAGTGTTATTACTTACTGTTCCCTTGGGATCATCAAGCCCGATCTTTGTGGCTTTAAAGTAGCATATCGCTTAAGAGTGCATTTCGTAAAACAATATGTAATAATGTACATAGAGATATAATAATGATCAGTTTAGACAATTCTACAAATACATGATTTTGAGGTTCTGTTATCGTCCATGCGCCATTTTAGAAAGTATTTCTTACAATGCTAAATTCTGCATTGTTAACATTCTAGCTACTTCATATTGTGCTACTTCACTTCCTGCAAAGTTTAGTCGAAATCCAACAAGCGGTTTAGGAGGAGTAGCGGCGACAACAAATTTAAAATTAAAAAAGCAAAGGGCCATAACTCCGTCATCAATCATCGAACCGGAACAACTAGATATCGTACCGATGCTTTCTGCCAAGTTGTGTTGAAATCCAACAAGCGTTTTATGAGGAGTTCTGGCGGAAAACAAATTTAAAGTTAAAATGTCGAAGGGCCATAAATCCGTCAAATCATCGAACCGGAACTTATACGCGATATGCAAAACTAGATATTATACCGATGCTTTCCTGTCAATTTTCGTCAAAATCCAACAAGCAGTTGAGACGAGTAGCTTCGGCAACTCGGAAATGTCTCCTCCACTTCATGTGGTGCTGGGGGGGGGGGGTGGGGGCGGGAGGGGGGGGGGGGTGGAGGCGGGAGGCTGGTGTGGGGGAGGCATAATCAAATGCACTCGCATTTCGACAAGATGTGCTTTTTTTCCCGATTTCACCCTAGGGAGCCCCATCGAATGTAGCCAAAATAGGAAAACTTTTTGCACATCGAAACATCTTTAACTAAGAAATACACCAAATCTCAAAGGGTATAGAATGAGTCACAAGTCCTAAACTCCATTTTAGTAAATTACTAAAGTTCCGCAACAAGTAGTACCCATGTAAAAGGCCCCGTACGCAGGAGGACAAACCCCATTTTATATATGTTGTGCCGCGAGTCCCTTAAACAGTATACATACGTATAGTCAAATCCATTCACATTTTGTACAATATATGCATTTTTGTGTGTTTTTTGTGTGTTTTACCTGTAGACCCCCGTGGGGTGGGGGAGGGTTGAGGTGGTGGCCAATTGGTGGAGCCAAACTCCGAGACGTTGCTGCACCACCTTGGGTCATATATATTATATATACAAAATATGAAGCAAATATTTGTGGTCGTTTAGGAATCATGGCAGCCGTCACGGACAAATGAAATGACAGACTGCATATTTTAAATATATCATATTAAGAAAATCAAGGTCCGTAATTCAGGTAATAATGGTCACATTTGGCTAGTTTTCGAACATGGCATTAGTGCTTTTGGCTGATACTGACGTGACAAGGTTCAATGACGTAACGCCGTACAAATGAATCAACAACACATTTTAGTCACTAAAACAAAAACGTTTCTGATTATAGAAGAAGATTCTCTATTCACCTCGTAATAGGTCTAGTTGGGTCGAGGCCGTCCGTACCTAAACCTTACAATCATTTCAATATTTTACAATAAGTCATAATGAGCAAAACGTTTTAATAATAAATTGTCTGTTAACATATATATTTCAAATGTTCGATTGCAGAAATATTATAAAACAGATGCTCATCTTTCGGTCAATGGATGAAACTGTCCATCGGAGGGAATAACTTTTGACTTTGATCAGTGAATTATTGTCATTCCCTCCTATGAAAGTGTTGAATATTGACTTCCATAAAAGAAGATATTTGTATAATATTTCTAAGAATATATACATGGTTATATGAAGTGCGAGGGGTGGCCTGGACGGGGGGTGGGGGGATGGGGATGGGGATGGGAGCGGGGTGTTACTATGTGTAGTATTTTTAAGATGAAATTCATTCGTGTCATATGTTTAAGATCGTCAGTTGTATCATTTACATGTTAAATGATTTACATGTTAAGTGTATTTATTTGAAAATTTGAATATAAGAAGTGCGTTTATTTTGAGTCACTTTTTTCTATTGCAGTACACATGGTAAAAGAGAAAACGCCGGCAAAGAAAGGTAAGTTGCATGCGTACACATTCAAAACAGAATCTTACAGATGACATTAACGATAGTAGTAGTAGTATGCTGGCCAGCACTTGTCTAACTGTTGCAGTAAACGATAGCTGTTTAGTTAAAGAAAATATAAATAACACGAAACTAATCCTACTTCGTCCCATTTCCTAGTCTGCTCACGAGCAATCGCCCGTATTCCCATTTTGTGCATACCACGTGTTAAATTTCTGCCCCTTGCAATATACTTAATCCTGTATCGATGTCTTTTAGTTTAACGTATTTTTATTAAACATGGCTATAACAAACAAAATCGAATTTTCATTGAAAAATGTCTGATAATCCATCAACAGTCTAAGCTTCAATTGTACAGGCAATCATTTGTATAGACAATCATCAAAAGAGAGAGAGACAGAGCGAGAAATACATAGAAATCTGGGAACTCTGTCCTACTCTTACTATCGAATAGATACCTATCGTTCTTAAACGTGCTGGAATGATAGACTCCCAAACACGGGACCGACAGGTTTACGTCCCCATGAATATGCACAAATCGAAGTAATCAGTGGCACCAGTGAGGCCCTAACCAGTGATATCTGGGTTCATAGCCAAACGTGCTATTCATTCGGCCTCCGCGATCCCGACCGCTATCAGTTTAAGAGAAAGTTTGGTAAACTGTATGACATAGGTTTTAAAAACGCATGCTGTTGTCACTACTATAACATGGAACTAAAGAAATTGTCATATGTAAATTAAGGAAAAATATTATATGAGCACTGTTTCCAATATACTGCGTCACATGTGTATGCAGAACAAAGTCAGTTCGGAAACTTAAATTTTGCGGATATATTATAAATCTAGTTTATCTTAGATATGCAGCAAATTATATTATTTTCTATTTATCTATTCCCACACAAATGGTCCGATTTCGGTAACTTTGTTTCCGTAATGTGTGCTTACATATCATATTACTTGGTCTATATTAAAGTATGTTTAAGTAGATATAAACACCATACATGACAGATAATATGTCACTGTGTCACCGTGTTTTGGATCTTTAGATAGAAAAGACATGTCTGGTTTTCGTAATTTGTGTAGATGCATCTCTTGTCCCATTCTTATGCGTTTATTCGATCACCTATTTGTTATTTCTGAACCAAAGACGTCAACGGAAATGGTAATGAGAGGTGAGTGTCATGATTTATATGTCAAACATGTGTCATGGTTTATATGTCAAACATGATAAAGATGCAGATAATGTGCATAACCAACTTCAAAGCAATACTTATATTGAGTTTCATTCTTGTTGAAAAAGAAAGATCAAGTTATACTCATTTTCCACAACCAAGGAAGTCCCATGTATTTACTATGCTTTAGTAAAGTTATTAAACCTCTGTAGCATGATATTCAACTTGCATATATTGAAATGGTACCATACTATTACAAGTGTTGGGTCGGTACACAACACACATGTGTTATTTATGCATTATTTCTGAAGATACAAGCTAACAAACACTTGAACAACATCTTGAAAGAAATATTTTTAATTGATAACACTAATTTGAAATACTATACAGTGTGACATTCAATGCCTTTATCCTACTTTTAAGGAAAAAGTAACTCGACTTACTGGGAATCTATATAAATGCATATATGTTTCAAATGTTGCATTAACTCAACTCAAAATCAATACATTCAAAACATCCTATAGTTCGTCATACTAGATATTACTATAGGTTACGGTGTTAATCTATACACAGTCTGTTAAAAGATGTATAGTTAATGTGTTTGCGATGGTTTTAGTCTGGAAACGTTGATCAGCCTTAAATTATTATGTCTTTTCGAAAACGTATCCGCCAAATTATTGCCGTGTGTTTTAACATCTCATACTTAGGGAGCCTGAGTTGCGACTGTATAACCTCAGCACTAAGTCCTCATGGATCCATTCAATAATGAGCTCAGCCAAATATTTTAGGCCAAAGAGCTATTTGTTAGGCAATTCTTTTCTGAATTAAGACGGTTGTTACTTTATTACCGTACAAGTTATAATACAGCTCTAAACCACTTAGATGAGGGTGAAATAATTGTCAAAATAAAATAGCAAATACATGATATTTGACCTAATCAATATTTGCATCATCAAATCCTTTATGATATATAACATGTTAAAACATATCATTTAAAGCATAGAAAATACAAGCCAAGAAAACATAAAATATTAATGTGATTTTGTTGGCAAAGAAGGGTGAAAATATCGGACAGGGAAAGCAGCATTCAAGAACGACATTCAACCACAAAACACAAAAACAAACACGCAAACAGACAAACGAAAAAGCAAAAGTAATAAAAAATGCAAACGACATCACAAACACAAAAGGGTTGACAATAGGGCTACCGCCTTGGAACGGTCAGTGGCAAAGTAGGCCACTGGGGGTTTAAACCGGTTCTAGGGTGCACCAAACCTCACACTTACCCTACTGTCATCCCATAAAAACAGGACAGTGTAAATAAAGAAATCCCCGCCATGATCTAAACTCTAACCAACAAGGCAGCATCAATAGGCAATATAAATAAAACACAAATATGCTCGTGTAAATATAATACAAAAAAACAATAGCCTAGAAAGCCACAATGAAGGTACTCAATGAATTGGCAGAAGCCAGAGCAGTAAGAGAACACACCATTAAGGGCACGACAAGAAAGAACATGGACAAACATCAAACGCCACCGTCCCAATGGGCTTTAGGTAGGCGTCATCATAGGGTCCACAGCCTGTCCGGTCATCGTACAATTAAAGAGGAAAGCATAGTGGCGAACTGTAAAAGGGTCCACCACCAAGCATGCAGTACGTTGCAAAATGATAGGGTCATAACCTCTTTTGATAAACTTTTTAACAAGTTTAACAAAGATAGTATGAAAGTGATCATGACCAAGAATCTTACAAAGTTTATAAATCACATCACCATAAAAGTCAGGTTGTGATAGTCCTTGTCGCAGAAGAGTCCTTGAATTACATTTATATTTGGAAAGAAGATCAAGGTTACGATAATAAAGTTTTGCAAAGGTTTTACGAAGTTTATGGTAACGGTAACCCTGATTGAGTAACGTTTTAGTTATACAAAGATTACGAATATTAAAGTCTTCAACTCGAGTACAAGCTCTAGAAAAACGAATAAGTTGAGACAGATACACCCCATAAGAAGTTGCTCGGGGAACATCCCCATCCAAGTGGGGATAATTAACAATGTCAAAATTAAAATCATCTCTCTTGTCATAGATTTTGCTAATTATTTTACCATTTTCAATCGAGAGATCTAAATCAAGAAAAGAAGCGTTATTATCAGATATATTTTTCTTTATTAAGCCGAAGTTCTTTAGGATAAATATTATGAACCGTAGTTGGAAAGAAAGGGTTGTCAATGTTCAGTATGTCATCCAGATACCGAGAGGTGTCATTAAAAGCTTCAATAACATCTGCCTGGGTATCTGGTGAAAGACTCAACATGAAATCCCTTTCATAGCAAAATAAAAACAAATCTGCGACAAGTGGTGCACAGTTCGTACCCATAGGATACCAACAATTTGTCTATAAACGGTGGTACCATACCTGACGAAAATATTATCTAATAGGAAGATGAGTGCTTCACACACTTCATAGCAAGTCCATATAGTATAATTGTCTAAACTGCCGTTAGTGAAAAACGCTTTAATATTATTACATGCCAAAAATGTAGTATTTTCTCTAGCGAATGTTTTTTTAATAAGAGAAATTAGCTTGTCTTTAATAAGATGATGTGGTAAGGTTGTATATAGTGTAGAGAAGTCATAAGTACTTATTGATGAAACTTGACCTTTATTGAAAATTTTATCAAGACCGTCTCCTGAATTGTTTATAGACCAAAATAAATTAATTCCAGAGTTTTCATAAGTTTTATCACAATATAGTTTAACGTGAGCTTTAACGGCAGTAAGACAAGAAGTTAAAAAATTTGGAGATGTTTGCTGTGGTGCAGGCACTAGAATTAGAAATAAAGCGAGCCTTATACGGATTTTTATGTAATTTAGGAATCCAGTACATGGTAGGCAGTTTATTTTGCTTATCGCTTACACCAGCCTTGAAAGTAGTGCACCGAGTGATATGTGCGGAAACAACATCATCCTCAGTAGAATTAACTGGAGTATACGAATTGGTACTGCCGAGTTCCAGAGATAAAACATTGACGTAATGTAGGCGTCAAACAATAATTACATTATTAGCTGCTTTATCTGCAGGAACTAAAACAAATTTATTATGAAATTCCTGAATTACCTATTTTAGATTACGAAAGGAAAACCTAGGTCTCGGACGTAGTAAAGAGGGGTTAGCATTATAAAGTTTGCTTCACAACTAAATGCTGAATTGAAACATATTGTTACTGGTAGAATAAAAGACAGTTATGTTACGATACCTGTAGCAGGGTTCTCAATAGACGCACACACGAGAGTTTTGACGTATGAGTTTTCAACATTACGTGTTTCGATTGTTAACGTTCATACCCCATCCAACCCCTTCTCCAAGAAGCGAAAACGGGGTTGGTTGGGGTATGAAATAAAACATTATTTTTTGCTTAAAAAGTTTGCATGTTGCAAAATTAAAACATTTAATAGATACTTTTAAACAGGTCGTTGAATTTAGATACCCCCTAGATACCCTATGTATTCAAACACACGCCTTCTTTCGGGGCATATTTCATATCCTAGTGGTATCTATTAGCAACCTTCTTTGATTGTTACACACAAATACATCCTTTATTTTTTGCACAACAAAGTGACAGACAATTTGCCATGCATTGACCAGTCCCACATTTTCAACTATTCCATACTATGATGTGAATGTGTAATTCATAATCGGTTATACCTGCAAAGTGTAAAAAGTTATGCTTAAATGTATAGGTGCTTTCCCTATGGCATTCAAAAGGGTTGCCTAATTTGCATATAATTCATCCATATAAACGTAAATTTTAAAGTGTGTACGTCTATATCATATTCCATGTGATTCATTTAAAGATGTAATGACATTATATTTGATCTAAGTAAAATACCATATACATACAACATTTGCAGATACTGTTCCACGACATGGATATGTTTATATTGCAGGAAAAAAATGTCTGTTGATGTAGTTAATCATGATTTTGACGACACCGTGTCGACCTGCTTAAAATATATTGCAAAACGAGGGCTATGCGAGCCAGTCAGACCTGTCAGAAGTCCAATTATAGTTTCCTCTCGGGACAAAGGCATGGATTTCCCAACAAATACCAGATCAACGAGGAATTATTTGGACAATACCAATCGTGAACAATGTGAGGGACATATATACATAAGCATATCGAATTTACGTGATTCATCGGATAATAACCCGTGATCAGTCATTTAATCATTCTACAAAGGGAAACATAACTGTCAACAAATCTTCATCTTAAATGCCTAGCTGCATACATAATATGCATATCGTATTGGTTTATGATTTTCTACCAAGGTTATTCAAACGTTGACGCTGGGCTTAAAAATAACTGCGCCACAAACATACTATATAAACATGTAGTTTTAAAGTCAGAATATGCTTATAGTTAACCTTAACGGAGATGATAGAGACTTTGTGTCAAGTATTTGTGTATAATTTTACCATCACATTTGCATTAAATCCCCCGATGTACACAGTCGTTAATAGAAACCACTGCTAAGAAAAGTACGCTTCGTTAAAAAGGTACGCTGACTTTATAACTCTTGTGTTTACATAAACATTACCTGTGCTATAAATAAACAAATTGGGTCTGCACACTTCCTGTGTTGTGCTTAGCCTCGGCGCAGTGTGTAGAGGATACAGCGTAATTAGTACACACACATTTATTCTGCATAGTGTGTACAGTTTAATTTTATACAATTTATTTGTTAGCGTAATTCTTTAAGTTGTAACGCTTCCGAGTGCTTCGTCAGCTGTTTCAGTTTATGTGTTAATAAGCATATTCTGCCTTTAAATCCTCTTGAACTTTGAATAATGTATTTGAATATAACTTGTATTCAGAATTCCTTCCAGGCGTTTGTGCCGATTACAATTGAACTACATGTATACATACTTTATCACTATCAACTAAGGTGTGCATTCTGTAACTACATGTATACATACTTTATCACTATCAACTAAGGTGTGCATTCGGTAACAAATATTTTTATTAAGCTTACTACTTTAATTTCTATCAACAAATGCTTATTTACTCAACTTTTTTTACGCCATTGTGCTGGTTTCAATAATTTAATCTTCACACAAATAATCACTACAGACTGAAGAAGTGTACCCTATAATGTCACTTCTTGCCACACACCAAAAGCGTGATTTTAGCTATTAACGTTATCGGTCTTTGTTAACTGTTTAGCGTCTTCGATCCTGCGATTCAGTTGCTTTCCCTCTTGTTATATATGTTAAATATAAACGAAGAATAGGGATTTTTCTTACTTGTTATCCACATGTTTCATTAGGCTTGTTCATAATTTCATACTTTCCTATCTGCGCGAATCTAGTTAAAATTATTGTATAATTCATAACTACTAAAAAAGTTACGCTTGTGTTAAATGTATTCACAATATGCCATGCATTCACAGTATGTATGCAGAATATAATTTGAACTTCTGCAAGATTTTGCATATAATATAAAGAGGTATATAGTACATTCAGATCTACATAAACTCATGGTTACACTTCCTAAATATGTCCACCTGTTTATATGCATACATGAAAGTTAGTGATTTGTTAAAAGCTAACAACGAAATTGATTTGTCTTTTTATACCTGTAATAGACATTTGCGTTCTCTGATTGATTTCTGCAATATTATCCTTCCTGAAGAAACATTTCGTTTTTATTTACACGAAACCTTAATTTTTTGAAAATGTTTACTGTAATTATCATGAATAACCTATGACAGTATTAAACGTCAATAATGAAAATTGGACTATTTCTCTTAAATCACATATACATATACATAATTGCGTTCACTGTGAGTGATCAAAATGTATAGTCATTATTCATACATCCACGTATCTGAGTACAAATTGCTTTTAAGATTTTATTTTATGAGACCATGCCTCTTTTCATAAACGACGTTTTCAAATACATACATAGTGCCATTGCTGAACACCAATTGTGAAAACAAGATTGCATCCCTTACAACAGAGAGAAAGAATACTTAATTGTGGTGGGAGTGTTAATATGTAAACTCATTGTTTACAGAACATTGTTTGCTTAAACTTATAAGAATGTGCTTCATTCATGACAGTGAGTTGCACTGTTAAAGGTAAATAATGCATAATGAAGATTGGCCTATTTCCATGTGATTTAAGGATTGCGTAAACGGTTTATAAAACACATTTTGACTTTATAGCTGTATTTGTTTAAGAGTTTTGTAAATTGTCTACTCATTGTATCGTACGACTAAATACTTCATGTATGTATATCATGTATGTTTATCATATACTTAAGGAAAAAGAAACGCAAACTTTGTTTTTAGGGACAGTATTTATGTGTTATTAAGGCAAATAATATTTTGTTAATTTACCAGCAAAAATCGTCAACGATACCTCCACCGTTTTTTATTTTGAAAAGTATTCTTACATAAAGCATGAAATACAAACTGTAACAGATGCACGTGATGCAATGATCGTGGCATATGTACTCGGGAACACATGCCACTGTATGTCTTAATTTTGTCGCGCGACATCATTTATCAAGAATCCAGTTTTTTTGTCAAATTTAGTAATGTTTCCTTAAGGTTTACGTAAAGAGGAGCGTGTAGACGCCGTCAGATAGCCGTCAAACGGTATTTCGCAGTTTAACATGGCGTGCATAAATGCACTATAACAAGACTTTTTCAACGTCAGAGAGAGACTGTATTAACCGACAAGCGTCCTAAACAAGGACATCGAGGTGTTACGTCACGTCAAGATGACGTGTATTTTCGTCTCAAGCACCTACGTCAGCGCTTCCGCACTCCAGCAAAATCCAGCGTGATACCATCGTGAAACCAACGTGAAAATAATGGGTCCTCCTAACAACCGAATACATGCCAGGAGCATTTCTAGCCGAATTCGTTGTTAGTATATGCTGCCAGCGTTATATGACGTAACACTTGTTTTCACTTATGAACGTTTATCTGATTTACAAGTATCCCCGTGTGGTTCAGGGGGCCCCGTTTGGTTACGGGGCAAAGAATAGGACCACTGCAGATCCCGTTGGATCCCCCCCAATTCATGTTCATTTTATCATTTTGTTCATGCTCATTAAAGGTCTTCATCATGACCCCTGCATTGTTTCAGGTGCCATTTCGCTAGTATCACTAGAGCAGTGGCAGAAAAACAATAACGTGGCTCAGCGTAAATTGAGTGTCTACAATAGAATTTGCAGCAAGTCTGCAGTTCAGGTTGAGAAGGTTCTAGGCCCATTCTCCATATTTTATCTCGATGTACATGGAGGATGAGCCTGGCATGTTCATTCCTGTTAGGCGCCATATAACCTTTCATGTGTTGGTGCGACTTGAAACCCCAATTCAATTCAATTCACACAAAAGTAGCGGAATATTAATTATATCAGACCTAAATACTGTGTACTGAAATAAAATTATAGTTTTTAGTTAAATACACGTCAAGATATTTGATGCATGCCAAGATATTTGATTATTAATACAGAGTTGCATTTCTTTTTTCCTTTAGTATATATAGTGAGTTAAAGCAAAAGAGAACAGTATAAAATCAAGTTATTTTTTCACTGAAAAAATACAACTTATTTTGGTAAGAATTTAAAGAATATAATTTCATTGTTAAGTTCTGTTAAGAGTTATGGGCAAACTAATTGTTAAAGTATATTTATTTGACGAATATATTTCAAAAAGGTCTACGGTTTTCTCTAAAAGATTGTTCAACCTCTTTTGAATGTTTCCATGGAGATTAATTATACTTGAATATCCCATGCGTCGTAATAATGTTATATAGCAACCCATGTTCGATATCACGGAGCACTTTAGAAATTGTAAAACGTTTCGTATGTAACAGTTTCACTTTCAGTTGTTGTTTATTGTTTTCATATTTGGCACCAAATACTCGTGAAAATTGGCCAGACATCATTTTAACGTCAGAGGAAAACACGGGCAATGGTATGAAGTAATTTGACAACTTTTGAATTCGCGGTGCAATTTTAAAATAAAGGTGCAATTTTTCGTTAAAGTCAAACAAAATGACGTCTCTCGAACGGCCCGAGCACCGGACAGTGGAAAATTATGTGCGAAGGCTGGTGTCACAGACACCTGGACAATAATACCAGATGTTAAACAACCGAAGAAGTGTTCCAAAGCGTTCAATTGATATTTATATGGTACTGACGATTTACGGAAGTTCGCGAAACGACAGATGATGATATGCGCTCGTTGGATCCCAAGGTTTTTCAGTAGAGACGATCAATATAGAAGAGTGCAGGGCAATTTTAACGTCGCCGCGATGTCATGAACGTCGTCAAAGTGCTCCGTAGTACGCAACATATAGGTTTACAAATTATGACTATTTTGTTAATTCTGTGATTAACTGAATGAAATTGTCACGGTACATTGATATTTTGCTAACCGTGTTTTTGTTTTATCAGTTTATTGTGACCTCAAATTATAAAATTATATAATCAGCCTCAACACTTTTTGACTGCCCCTCGTACTTTCATACCTATTTTATCATGATTATCTCAACATATGTTTCTACAATTTGTATTGATATATTTCGCTTGCTTGCATAACATGCGAATATTTTAGTCTTGAATAGGGTGTGGCATACGGGAAATTTTTTATCGTTCTGCATAGGCGTATTTGTCTTGACATGTGTGTGAGAAATACCAACTGTTGGCAATTGTTTAATTTCTATTTCAATAATTGTTGAAAACATGCACGCTCGTAGCAACAGGATAGTTGTCGTCATGAGGAAATTCCAAATCAGAGCTCAAGTGCAATGTTGTTCATAAAAGCGTTTTAGTATATCCTATTCCCCTGAAGAAATTAGTCATGAGGAAATTCCAAATCAGAGCTCAATTGCAATGCTGTTCATGAATATATCCTATTCCCCTGAAGAAATAAGTGCATTCACGACACTCTTAAATGTAAATGACAGCACATGCATATCATCTATCGTTTTCATTGCAAAATGCGATATACAGAAGGTAAACGTGAAAGGTACTTTATCGCGTGCCTTTGTTTTTGGATAATGCTTGGCGACGTGCATTTTAATCTCGGTCCATTATCGTCTAGACGCCACAATGAAAATAGCGTTCCACTTGTCAAATGTTTGAATCGACAGATCAGACATACGGCTTAATCTAGACACAAATTAAATAGGAAATGTAGCATTCACAGAGCATAATCAACTATAAACACGCATTCACAACAAACGATACAACTGGGACATGTCTGTGAATTGTATAGTACTTTGTTTTCTTGATACTCGGTATACTATACAGGACAACTGCGACATGTTTGTGTTTGTATACATACTTGATACTGGTTATACATTACAGAATGCTTTCATAAATCTACGACATGTTTGTGTTTTGTAAACAATTACATTTTCTTGATACTGGATATACATTACAGAATGTTTTCATAAATCTACGACATGTTTGTGTTCTGTAAACAATTACATTTACTTGATACTGGATATACATTACAGAATGCTTTCATACATCTACGACATGTTTGTGTTTAGCATACAATTACATTTACTTGATACTGGATATACATTACAGAATGCTTTGATACATCTGACACATGTTTGTGTTTAGCATACAATTACATTTACTTGATACCCGATATACATTACAGAATGCTTTCATACATCTGCGACATGTTTGTGTTTGTATACATACTTGATACTGGATATACATTACAGAATGCTTGCATACGTCTGCGACATGTTTGTGTTTAGCATACAATTACATTTACTTGATACTGGATATACATAACAGAATGATTTCATGCATCTGCGACATGTTTGTGTTTAGCATACTATTACATTTACTTGATACTGGATATACATTACAGAATGCTTTCATACATCTGCGACATGTTTGTGTTTAGCATACAGTTATATTTACTTCATACTGGATATACATTACAGAATGCTTTCATACATAAGCGACATGTTTGTGTTTAGCATACAATTACATTTACTTCATACTGGATATACAATACAGAATGCTTTCATACATCTACGACATGTTTGTGTTTAGCATACAATTATATTACTTCATACTGGATATACATTACAGAATGCTTTCATACATCTGCGACATGTTTGTGTTTAGCATACAATTACATTTACTTCATACTGGATATACAATACAGAATGCTTGCATACGTCTGCGACATGTTTGTCTTTAGCATACAATTACATTTACTTCATACTGGATATACAATACAGAATACACGGCTAACAACGGCAGCTACGTGATAATATAACTTATCTGAAAAATAACGGAAGAACTATAGTTTAAATACTTTTAAGTAAAGTACATTACTTTACTTATACCTTGTTTCTTGTTAGATAATAGCTTACCTCACCCTCTTCCCCTTCTCACGCTCTATCCGTCATTTCATCCCGCTCACATACACTATCGACGTCCATTTTTCAAGAATACCAGCAGGTATATGTGAATAGGACAATAGTAATAGGAGGTAATAAATAGTCTGCAGAATTTTAAAACAGTATAAAGTAATTGCCTTTTAGTTTATCATGTTGCATTGCTATTTTTGTATTCAATGTCAGTTCTTGTTTTATGTAAAATACAATGTTAGTTCTTGTTTTATATAAATTATAAACATTTCGCGAATCATAATGGCTTGTCAAAAATGTTGTTAAAACAATTAAACATGTATGAGTGTTTCTTTAAAAAAAAAGGTTTTATATCATTTATTCCAACATATATTTTTTTCCGAAAGAAAAAAAGCCTTGAACTAGTAATTTCTAGTCGCTGAAATTAATGTTTTTGATATTTGTGATATAGTAGTTACTTTGAAATAATGTTGTTAAACACTTTTTTTTTTGTGGTGAATACAATTCTTTCGACATTTTAAATTCAATAAATGATATAAATCAATTCTCTAATCCTGTGTTTACTTAATCCCAGTCATAGTGTGCCTACTTGTACTTCTTATGTTATGAATACATTTGTCACAGCTAAATCATAATATAAGACGAACTTAGGAATTTGCGTTATTTATGTTATTTAGCTACCGTTTTACAATGTAGGTTCTTCATCAACTGAATTTGCAGTATTAAACATATTAATATATGAAATTACTTGAATGGGTATATTCACATGTTTTAATATATATATTTCATTGTTATAACCAAAATTGATAATTGTGGCAAACCTGAAGGAATACGAGTCTATAGTTTATGAAATATATGGTGGCATGAAGCTGCCGTCGTTAATTTAGTGGCGTTAGTTTAGAAACTAGAACGAGGATTAAGCCCTTATACATGTTATATGTCGACATACTAAAGTAGATATAAAAATCGAACAGAAAAGGTAGCATTCAAGGAAGACAGACAACGACAAGCTCACACAGAAACAGAGAACAGCTTTAAAGTCAAGATAAGTATCACAACAAATAATTATCGTTACTGTCGCTAAAAAATTCTTCATGATGTTATAAAGTGCTATACTAAAGACTTTTCGTGTTACTCGTTTTTGTGTTTGTTTACTTCGACACATTTCTCAATTAAAATGGGTGCAAACGTCAAGCAAGGGAGCTTCTTTACGTCTTTGTTATGACCCAGTCGGTGATCGAAATCATAACTTATTGCATCCGGGACGGACGCTCTAGCCTCTTTACGTCTTTGTTATGACCCAGTCGGTGATCAAAACCATGACTTATTGCATACGAGACGGAGCTATAGCTTCTTTACATCTTTGTTATGACCCAGTCGGTGATCGAAACCATGACTTATTGCATACGGGACGGACGCTCTAGCTTCTTTACGTCTTTGTTATGACCCAGTCGGTGATCGAAACCATGACTTATTGCATACGGGACGGACGCTCTAGCTTCTTAACGTCTTTGTTATGACCAAGTCGGTGATCGAAACAATGACTTATTGCCTACGGGACGGACGCTCTAGCTTCTTTACGTTTTTGGTATTGTCACAAAATGTCACTGGTAGAGCGTATTGGTCGTACATAGCTCTTGTTAGCACATGTTAGTTACACCCTAATTCATTGTTTAGTTGAACCAAATTCACAATGTTCATGATATATTCAGGTAACACGGAAAACCGTGCACATTTTAAGTGGCCGTTAATAAGGGCCGGTTAATAAGTTTAGTTTTGTGCTAATGCATGTAAAAGTATAGGTATATCTCCTTAAAAGGCAAAATTGTGTAAGGGTCCTATCGGGTAGATTTTAATACTGCGAATTTAGCCTCGCATGTCACGGACTGAACGGAGGAAATAATGGTTTAGGCTTAATGTTTGCTATAAAATCCATTGTCTTCTAGTTCTGGCCGGGATTGCTTGATAGTTGCTTTGTTTGGAGCAGGAGTGGGACGGCGAAATTCACAGGCAATATGTGGTCAGTATTTATTTTATTAACTTTTATCGTACATTTGTATTCAGTGGGAGGCGCCATCTTGTTTGGCGGTTACGACATCCGGTTAGCTTTGATGTTTCTCAACATTAACTTGAGACTAGCATATGATTTCGAAGTTACTTTATTAGATGTAATTATTGTAATTGATCATTAATTGTAAAACAATATTAATTTGATAACGTTGTATAATACGTCCATTAGTTAACGTTGGCGTATAACTCAGTGATTTTAATACACGATTGAATTGATAACAGTGAATATTAGGGGCTTTGATTAACAGCGACGTACATGGCGTATACATGGCTTTGTAGAATATGTATACATTGCTACTCATCATTAGTACAGCTTACATATATTTATTAATTAATGATTTGTTTGGGTAATGATAATTATGCAAGATGGTTATGTTTATCTACCGACATCTAAAATGTGTGTATAATTACAGCCTAAGCCTTCCAGGGTTGCATATAAGCCATTTAGGGTTGGATATAAGCCATCCAGGTTTGGATATAAGCCTTCCGGAGTGGAGCTAAGCTTTCACATATAACGTTTACGAGCGGTGGAGACGTTCCCCATGCCTGCGCAACATGGCCAGGTTCTAGTAGCGACAACCCCCGGGACACAAGGTGGGCCCTATATCAGTCCTCACTGGAGGAACATCATCCACAACCTCAGTGGAGGTTAACCATCATTACATCGCGTCATCAACCCTTATAGAAGGCATTTGATGACAATCACCCATTGGATTCGCACATCATCATCTTCATGAGCTCTCGCGCATCATAGTTATAGCGCTAGATCATAGATCAACATTGTTATAACTTTAACAACACTTTAGTGTCGTATACATTCAGTAGGGTCATCTTGCGACAGGTATGACCCAGTCGGTGATCGAAACCATGACTTATTGCATACGGGACGGACGTTCTATCATTCTGCGAGGAGTGAGGATAGTACATGGCTGACTGTACTATCATTGGTCAACAGTACCTCCATATGGACATATGGAATATATAAACAGGAATTTAGTTTTAAATTCTGTATCTGCCCGCAGAGACGGTACCACAAGAAAAAAATGAAAGCTCTAGGTTGTATAGTTATTTCAAAATATTAAAAGAAACATGGATAGAATAAACCCTTTTATGTATGGTCATATCTGATCTCATGATTGTTATTGAACTTGTAAACTCCATGCAAATGTGAGTATATGCGTATGGTACGAGAAAGATTAGTCACGAAATTAACTTCTATTTGTTACATTACAACTAAATAATAGAACATCATTTAATTGCGCGCCAGGCTGACAGAAAATAAATAATAAAACTATAAATTACTAAATAACAAAATATGCAAACACAAGAAAGAGGTTTTCGATTTCTCCACTATCATCACTATAATAAACGATAGAGTATTCGGAATGCAAAATATGTATTTTTAACTAACTTGACTGTCACTTAAGTGCAGTATTACAACTAAACGGCAATTTAGCTAAGATATTTGTCGCAAAACTTTTGGAGATTTTCCGACATATAACGGTTTAAACGTGGTCTTAATAGCGGAACAAAGTAGCATGACTAAATTATCGTGAGTAACTGGATTTAAACCATAATAATTACTGAACACGGTTTTCTTTGGAAGCAACAAATACAAACAAGACAAAATGTAGTAGACGCGGTTTTATTGAACCTGTTCAGGAGAGGTAAGGAGGGGCAACACCCCACAACTACCAAGCGATATTCTGCTTCAAAGCCACATAGACGTTATATTATATAATGCTGTGTTATAATGAGTACATTCACCAAAGAATGGGTGTCTGCGATGTTTAGAGTCAAATAGTGTCTCTAAAAACACGTTTCCATGTCTTAATTATGATACATAATGCACGTTTGGTTACTTGTAATCTTCTATGACTTTATTCCATTCGAATGGTGTATTTGTGTCATTGCAACATTAATTTTCTGTCTTCGTTTTATATAGGAATGGTAAACGTCAAGAGACAAAAATGCGCATTTGTCTCCGTAGATATTTTTAAAAAATTTATCAGTCAAACGATTGAGCTGCCGCCAATAGAAAAATGCAATAAAAAAACTAGGGTTTATTTATCATGTAAGAAAAAGTCATTCTGTTGAATGACGTCTTTTTCTATTTTGACACGTCTAGAATAGATTTACTTCATATCTACTTTTGCATTTACGGCTTTTTTCTATGCTCTATCTGACTCTTCACCACGGAGGCACAAACCCACTAGTGTAGTTCCGCCTGATGGGACTGCGAAAATAGGAATGAGGTAAGTCTTTCCGCATCATGTCAAAATATAATGTGACCCTTGCTATCAATCATTCCTAAACATAACGAAGAAGGGCAAATGATGCTTGAATCAGACAAATGCATTACATTTATTAAATGAGCATGTATTTTTTAATTCATTTTCATTATAGTTGTGTTTATTTTATACTCGTAGAGTAACCATAGATGTATTCTAAGCACATCATACACGTTCATATTTGAAGGATGTTCGCGTAAATCATAGTTAAATTGACACTTACGAATGCGCAAATCTATGTTTGTTCACTGAGATATTAAATGAACAATTATGATTAGAATACCTATTATATCCGATAATATAAATGACATTCATGCCTGATGATATAGATGACATTGATGCCTGATAATATAGATGACTTTGATGCCTGATAATATAGATGACATTGATGCCTGATAATAGAGATGACATTGATGCCTTATAATAGAGATGACATTCATGCCTGATAATATAGATGACATTGATGCCTGATAATATAGATGACATGCATGCCTGATAATATAGATGACATTGATGCCTGATAATATAGATGACATTGATGCCTGATAATATAGATGACATTGATGCCTGATAATATAGATGAAATTGATGCCTGATAATAGAGATGACATTGATGCCAGATAATATAGATGACATTGATGCCTGATAATAGAGATGACATTGATGCCTGATAAAAGAGATGACAATGATGCCTGATAATATAGATGACATTGATGCCTGATAATATAGATGACATATCAAATGAACAATTATGATTAGAATACCTATTATATCCGATAATATAAATGACATTCATGCCTGATAATATAGATGACATTGATGCCTGATAATATAGATGACTTTGATGCCTGATAATATAGATGACATTGATGCCTGATAATATAGATGACATTGATGCCAGATAATATAGATGACATTGATGCCTGATAATAGAGATGACATTGATGCCAGATAATATAGATGACATTGATGCCTGATAATAGAGATGACATTCATGCCTGATAATATAGATGACATTGATGCCTGATAATATAGATGACATGCATGCCTGATAATATAGATGACATTGATGCCTGATAATATAGATGACATTGATGCCTGATAATATAGATGACATTGATGCCAGATAATATAGATGACATTGATGCCTGATAATAGAGATGACATTGATGCCTGATAATAGAGATGACATTGATGCCTGATAATATAGATGACATTGATGCCTGATAATAGAGATGACATTGATGCCTGATAATATAGATGACATTGATGCCAGATAATATAGATGACATTGATGCCAGATAATAGAGATGACATTTATGCCTTATAATAGAGATGACATTGATGCCTGATAATATAGATGACATTGATGCCTGATAATATAGATGACATTGATGCCAGATAATATAGATGACATTGATGCCTGATAATATAGATGACATTGATGCCTGATAATATAGATGACATTGATGCCAGATAATATAGATGACATTGATGCCTGATAGTATAGATGACATTGATGCCAGATAATATAGATGACATTGATGCCTGATAATATAGATGACATTGATGCCTGATAATATAGATGACATTGATGCCAGATAATATAGATGACATTGATGCCTGATAATAGAGATGACATTGATGCCTTATAATAGAGATGACATTCATGCCTGATAATATAGATGACATTGATGCCTGATAATATAGATGACATGCATGCCTGATAATATAGATGACATTGATGCCTGATAATATAGATGACATTGATGCCTGATAATAGAGATGACATTGATGCCTGATAAAAGAGAAGACATTGATGCCTGATAATATGGATGACATTGATGCCTGATAATATAGATGACATATTAAATGAACAATTATGATTAGAATACCTATTATATCCGATAATATAAATGACATTCATGCCTGATAATATAGATGACATTGATGCCTGATAATATAGATGACTTTGATGCCTGATAATATAGATGACATTGATGCCTGATAATATAGATGACATTGATGCCAGATAATATAGATGACATTGATGCCTGATAATAGAGATGACATTGATGCCAGATAATATAGATGACATTGATGCCTGATAATATAGATGACATTCATGCCTGATAATATAGATGACATTGATGCCTGATAATATAGATGACATGCATGCCTGATAATATAGATGACATTGATGCCTGATAATATAGATGACATTGATGCCTGATAATATAGATGACATTGATGCCAGATAATATAGATGACATTGATGCCTGATAATAGAGATGACATTGATGCCAGATAATATAGATGACATTGATGCCTGATAATAGAGATGACATTGATGCCTGATAAAAGAGATGACATTGATGCCTGATAATATAGATGACATTGATGCCTGATAATATAGATGACATTGATGCCAGATAATATAGATGACATTAATGCCTGATAATAGAGATGACATTGATGCCTTATAATAGAGATGACATTGATGCCTGATAATATAGATGACATTGATGCCTGATAATATAGATGACATTGATGCCAGATAATATAGATGACATTGATGCCTGATAATATAGATGACATTGATGCCTGATAATATAGATGACATTGATGCCAGATAATATAGATGACATTGATGCCTGATAGTATAGATGACATTGATGCCAGATAATATAGATGACATTGATGCCTGATAATTTAGATGACATTGATGCCTGATAATATAGATAACATTGATGCTTTGAACTCGGATAAGAAATACTCATTGACTATGAAGCTGTGTGGCACATTATTTTCGTCCAGTAATAGACTATTCACAACTCTAGCTGATTTATGAAAAAGGTAACTCGAGGCATTGGTATGCAAACCATCCTTAGTTTGTTGACAGATAGAGAGTATATTAAGATGACACCAATACGTCTATAAAAAAAGAGATCACAGAGGACATTATCGCTCTGCTGGTTTAAAGCTGTATGGTGTCCATATGTTTTTGCAATGAGTTTATAGCATGGATATAGTCTACATATTCTGGAAGATTAGGTGGAAATAAATTGAAAAGCAAAGCTTCCAAAAATACCAAATGGGTGGAGGTAGATGAAGTATCAAAAATGGCTGTTTTTATAACTTGATTGCGCTTTCATTTATATAAAAAAATCAGAACAATTGTGTCAAAGAATGGAAGAAGGACCTAGAGAGTTAAGCAAACCAAAGCAATTTTTGTTCAGTCAAGGGCCGCATTTCTGCCGTTTCATGTGAAATTTGACATTTCTTATTTCTCTTTATTAGAGATAGTCATCGATTAACTTGGGTTTACCATTCAATTTTATCTGTTCTGACCAACCCGAGCAATGTCACGTGCATTATTCTTTCTTCCACTTATACTTCTTTATTCTTTATTTCTATTTTCTGCTTATATTTATCATCTTCTTATCTTAACATGTCCTACTACTTACATGTTGTAGTTAATCCAGCTTACTGATACGTGTTAATAGCAAGAGCCATTCATTGAATGATTGTACAACTCTATTTCGGGAATGGCCGTAATGTGGGTAGCACTTGTGGTCCGACACGATTGCATTGTACTTGTACATATATGGAAATAACATACGTTTAAATCAAATCATTCGCAGACTTGTAATGCAAGGAAGATATAAGATATTATAACTAGTTGATAGGCGAATATTTAGATCATAATTGGTTACAATTTGTAACGGGAGATTTAACGGCTAGACCATCTTAGCTTTCGGGAACCTTGACCGATGGAGCAGTTATTATTATGTGACGAGAGCTTATGCCAATACATCTGATAAGTCTCTATTCGTCTGAGGTGCTCATAATTATTTTTAGCTGATAATAATGACGGACTAGAGTCGCTAAAATGTTTGTTCTAAAACGTGTTGCCAAATGACAGCGTAGGACTTTGGTTATGATACGTTGGTATGACAACCGTATGCGGTAAGGAAACGATAGTATTGACTTATATCATGTATTTTTTATGTAATTTGAGATGTGAAATGTTGTATTTACAATTATAATTTGCAGTGTGTGATGTATTCTGCAGTTGGTACACATCTTGGAAAACTATTAATGGCACTCAGACAGTAAATGTTACTTCATGAAAACGGTATATACCTGAGCATTAGTAAACACGGAGGAAATTAAGGAAAATAATGTTGCTGCGAATGGTAATAGTTTTGAATGGACTATATTGTGACACATTTAGAATAACACAACGCAAAAAGATAAACACGTAACTAGAAGGAAAGATCCAAATTAACAAGCCTTAGAGATACACAGATGTGCAGTGCTTATGTTGAACTCGAGGCACTTTCTCTGCTGAAATGCAATCATTAGTAGATTGTGAGATGTGCTAATTGTTCTTTATTATATTTAGTGTTGTTGTATTCTGCTTGCTTAAGCAATAATAAATATGTACCTGTGTTTTATCGGTGAATAAAATACAGTTAAGAGTTCGGAGGCGTAGTAATTAAATTACGCTGTATGACGTCTAAAGTTCTCACCTTGTTCAAGATGCTTATTAATGTTATATGTACTGATGCATATGATGGGTTTATATCGGGTGTGTGCACGGTTTGGAAACATGGCAAGTTTGTTGTAATTAACATTTCATTAAAATTACTGTTGAGTTTGACTTCGTGACGTATACTAACCAAGTGACGTCATGTAACGTGGCGCTTCCAGCGGATGAAATATACGCGGGGAATTAATGGAACAGCTGTATTTTATCGTAGAATAACATACAGCTGTCTCTCTTCTCTGTATATATGAAAGACTGCGGAGGTCGTGTTAGAATTTACAATATGTTACAATTGTTATTATTGATTTTAAATACACTACTTATGTTGTGTTTAGGTAGGACCTAAATATGTTTCTGCTTAATTATACCTCCGCTTTTACAATGTCAACTAGGGGCTATATAGGAATCACGTTGTCCGTAACGTCCCGTCCCGTTGCGTCCCGTCGCGCCCCTTAACACATTGTTAATACTTGCATAATTTATCTCAAGCACTTTTGAATGGATTGTTCCCAAACTTCATAAATTCATTACAACTGTTGACCTTATGTTACTCTACGTCACCCATCATTGATTGCCTAAACTATTACAGAATTATGGCCATTTCTATGAATTAGATTTTGCGTCCAGTCGCGTCGCGTCACGTTGCGTCCCGTAACACATTATTCAATACTTGCATATCTAAAGCATTTTTGAATGGATTGTCCCCAAACTTCATATACTCATAACAACTGATGACCTTATTTCCCTTTACTTCACCCATCATTGATTGCCTAATTCATTACAGAATTATGTAATTGTTTGACCGACTTTTCCACTCTAATATTGTATAATGACCTGTTAACACATTTCTTTTTCAAACAATTTCAAATTGATTGTTCCTAAACGTCATGTACACATAACAACTGATGACCTTATGTCACTGTACATCACCAATCATTGATTGCTGAATGTATTACATAATTACTGCCCTGTGTTTGACTTAGAATGTTCCACTGTAATATTTATAATGACATGTTAACACATTTTTTCTCAAACATTTTCGAATTGGTCGTTCCCACATAACAACTAATGACCTTATGTCCCTGTACATCACCCATCATTGATTACCGAAGTTATTACAAAAGTATGGCCCTTTAGTTGACTTAGAATTGTTTACTCTATAATGAACTTCATGTGGCTTTCACTTTAAACTTTTCATGGATTGTTATTACATTGGACATACAGTTCACACGTGATGATACGATGTGTCTGCAATAATGTTTTTTGATTCTGCATTTTTTTACAAAATTATGGACCTTTGTTTTACTTTGTTCTATAGATATTTTAGACATTTATTATTTCTGATTTTGCCATCCTCATCGGATATAGCAAATGCGGGGGTATTCTTCATCTTCAGTGATTGTTCTAGTTCTTATTGTGGGTAAGGTATGTAAAAAGGTTAGTAATGTAAAACGTATGTTTGACAGGGAAACACGACAATCTTTGACTTTCTTTAAAAATCGCGATGTCCTCTTAGCTTGTCTGCATAGCTTAAATATGTGCAAGTGGTAATTGCTAACCTTTTAAATTGTTCAACGTATTTATAGACCTATTGTAGAATAAAGAAGACACATTGACAATTTAAAATGTTATTTTAATATATGAATAAGTATAGAAGTCGAACAGGAAATGCATCTTTCACAGAACACAGTAAACCCCAAAACACGCAAAACGACAAACATGAATGGCAATGTTAATAAGGAATAAAGGCATATGTCAGAAACACAAAAGGGGTTGACAATAGGGCTACCGTCTTGGAACGGTCAGTGGCAAAAAAAGGCCGCTGAGGGTTTAAACCAGGTTCTAGGATGCACCAAACCTCACACTTACCCTACTTCATCCCAGTAAAACGGGATAGTGTAAATAAAGAAATCCCCCCACCCTGAAATGTTCAGTCTCGTGTGGGATTGACGTTTGCTAAAGAATTTACATAAAGAAACGAGCAGCTACACTGGGTGGGAGTTCATAGAAGTAGGAACAACCACATGCCCTGCCATTCTCCCTGTTCCAATGATTGACATGGGCTGAATGCTTTGCCCAAACATTGTCCGGGAAAGTTATCGTCGCAGTTTTTAAAATATCACTTATTTGAAAATATACATTACCACAATCAGACCTCTCCCTCACCAATATCTGAAACATTACTGCACCACTGAATATGAATAAAAAGTAATGGTGTAGTGAACAGATTCGCGCTATCACTATATTTGGGGAATGCAATGTACAATCAAACGGATAATGAGTATGCATCATGTAATATATATTTAAATTAGATGTTTGCCTGGTATTAGAACGATTCCCTCGATCTTTACATTGGAGAAACAGAAACAGATGATTAGACAGTCATTGACGTAGTAGCGTCCTCCGATACAGAAGGGCACAGTGGGGGTGGGGGTGGGTAACTGAACAATGACAGTCATAGACGTTGGAGCGTCTCAGACAGGGTTGGACGCAGCTGGGTGGTGGGGAACTGAACATAGACAGTCAAAGGCGTTTGAACGTTTCCGACAGGACATGGCGCAGCTGGGTGGTGGGGGACTGAACATAAATAGTCATAGGCGTTTGAGTGTCTCAGGTAGGAGAGGGCGCAGCGGGATGGGTGCAATGGGGCAACTGAACATTGACAGTCAGTGGCTTAAGCTTGTCTCAGATAGGGACGGACATGGGGTATCAACTGAACATTGAAAGTCATTGGTGTTGGAACATCTTAGATAGGGAAGGTCGCAAGTGGTTCGGGGCAACTGAACATTGACAGTAAGCGGCGTTGGAGCATCCCACCTAGGGAAGGGCGCATGGGTTGGGTGGGGTGCAACTGAATATTGACAGTCATTGGCGTTGGAGCATCTCACCTAGGGAAGGACGCACGGGAGGGGTGGGTGGGGGTAAATGAGCACGGAGGAGGGCGTAGGGCTGTGCAACAACACATTGACAATCAGTCGCGTATGAGCGTTTCGTTGTACATATATGATTAGAATAGTTCAAAGGTCAATTTTATTGCGACCCGCCAATGACAAACTATTTTCTGAATAAATAATTTCGATATTGAGTTCATAAGTTAAAAGGTCAATATCACCAGAAAATAACATTACTCTTTAACTTCTCTTTTCCTGAAGCAAATCTCACGAAAATTCATAGGCTGACTGTCTGTAGTAAGATAATTACTTCTTCTAATTTTAAGGTCAGTAGGTCATAGATCAAGGTAACCCTGACCCGATCATGAATAACTGTTACTATACTTTCCTAAGGCAAATAGGATTAAATCTAGGAGCGAACTGCTTGTGAAAAAAGGATGACCCCTAAGTCATTGAGGTCAAATGGTCAAAGGTTAATGTCATCGTGAACAGATAATAAAACACATTTTCTGCACGGTAACAAATTTCCTGAAACTTTATGGATTGACTACCTGTGTTTAGACAATTACCTCTTTTGATGTTGAGGTCAAGGTCATCCTTTCCAGATCATGAATCACATTGCCGCATTCCTAGATGAAAATCTTGTTAGACTTCATTGGTTGATTGCCTGTGGTATGATACTGCATTATCATGTGTTGAATTTGAGGTCAGTAGGTTAAAGGTCAAGGTTATCATGCCCTGATCATACAAAACATGTCTTTAGTGAACTGTAACTATTTTCCTCTATAATTAATCTCGTAAAACTTCAAGTTCATGGTTTGACTGCCTGTGTTGTGGTAAGGATGTTATTTAATTTGAGGTCAATTAACAATGTCACCGTGACAGGATAATGAAATACCTTGTTCACAATTCCTCTTCGTCATGAGTAAACTGCCGCCTGGGGAAGAAAGCATGACCAATTTGATTTTAAGCGTCAACGGGCAAGGTCCACAGCTGACAAAACGCACCATATCCACTATCAAACATATAATAACAATAAATGAAAACTAGACCGACAACACTGATATAATAGTTTTGATTATCTAAAAAAAGGAAATCGAAAAAAATGGGATTATTAGTTAATCGTATAGTCGTCTTATACTCGCATGCTAATAACATTAAGAGTGAAACATCAGTGTCATGCATGCGCAACATTTCAACTATTATACTCGTGCACTCTCACACAACGTTTACATCATTCTGACCAGTCTTAAATCACTTCAGTGAGCTCAGCAACGGCTGGAGATGTAAACCTACTGAACGCATATATTAAGTAATTAACAGTTTTTTAAAATAAGATACTATTTACAAAA
Organism: Cyrtodaria siliqua; assembly: GCA_037043455.1. Lineage (NCBI taxonomy): Eukaryota > Metazoa > Mollusca > Bivalvia > Adapedonta > Hiatellidae > Cyrtodaria > Cyrtodaria siliqua. The sequence goes on along the minus strand of JAWPHD010006605.1, from coordinate 47,668 downwards.
TATAAAAATATTATTTTGGTAAACATTTTACATTCTAATGTTCTGTCGCATTCGAACACGCACAAAGCATGTTTATCACTAGCCTCGGTCATCTGGCCTACTTCTGATTTCTTCCCAACGTCATGATCTTCAGAACCAAGGCATGTGGGAAAACGGAAGACTTTAGTTTGAAATCGCCCCAAGCAGGGCCGACTTTGACGAGATTTGGAGAGATTCTATGTAATGAAACTTTGAAGAAAGAAAACGTGATTTCAAGTCAATTAAACGTGTATTTATTAGTTTTAACTTGTGAGAAGCAGTAACCGACGTCAACAAGTGTAACTTCGACTTGTTGGTTAGAGATTAGATCATGGCGGGGATTTCTTTATTTACACTGTCCTGTTTTAATGGGATGACAGTAGGGTAAGTGTGAGGTTTGGTGCACCGTAGAACCGGTTTAAACCCCAGTGACCTACTTTGCCACTGACCGTTCCAAGACGGTAGCCATATTGTCAACCCTTTTGTGTTTGTGATGTCGTTTGCATTGAATATTACTTTTGCCTTCATGTTTGTCTATTTGCGTGTTTGTTTCTGTGTTTTGTGGTTGACTGTCCTCTTTGAATGCTACTTTCCCTGTTCGACCTTTTTCTATTTCTTTATGAAAATCGTGCAAATAAAATCGTCTACTCGTTAGTGAATGCTTAATTTGGTCTAATCTGCCCAAGCTGATGTCTGCAAGCAACAAAGACATATGCATGATACGGTATAGACAGACTGAAAGGAGATATCAAGTACTAATGGTCTGAAAGGGCATCAGAGATGACTGAAATAACTAACTGGGCTACCATCTTAACATAAAGTTTCTATTAAATTCAATACAATACATACCAAGCAAAACCGAAATACATTCAATTTGAATATGTAATATATTATATTCTGCATTATTAATGTTAACGATACTTAATTGAATGCTGTACTTAGTAACTGATTTTCTATATCATAACGGAGTAATACAGATATCGATAAATGATTTTATGCAAACCGTTTATTCTCCGTACGTACGACCAGCCCCTCAGTTGATAACCAATCACGCGCTTCAGTGTTTATACCAACACGAATACCATTGGCTCAAGACAGCAGCGGGGCGGCCCCCATCACTGCTGTGCGCGCACCACCAAACGTTAGTTGTAACAGTTTCACTCAGGCTCTGGGTTTTTACAACCGCTAGTTCGGAGTGGCACATTCTAAAAGATTATAAAAGGATATTCTAGGATTGCGGAATAGTCATTATCAGGCAAGTGCACATACACATACAAATATATTATCATATCGTAAAAATGCCATTGAACGCCATGATATTGGGACATTCAATCCCCAGGCGACTTGAAGTTTACATGAAGAATGGCATAGATACCCGATTGAGACACGATTTCAAATTAGAACAATCCTGGAATGTACGCTTTGGTGCGAAAGGTGGCATGACTTTGTCCTCAGTTAGGCGAATTATCGGCAAAGTGCGACAGTGTAGGCCCGATTCTGTAGTTCTTATGCTCGGTGACAACGACGTAAGACCATCACGTTTCGACACATCGCCAGAACAAACCGCGGGTGGATTAGTGAGTTTCGTGTCATTGCTTCATCATAGATATGGTGTAGGGTCAATCGTAGTTTGTCAGCTATTGCCAAGATTCGAGGGACACAGAAACTGGAAAATGTACAATCACAAGGCCCGAATCGTAAACGACATCTTGAGACGGGAACTTGCCTACAATTACGCTAGTTTTTGGTCTCATAACAACAAATTCCCCTTTCCCACAGAAGGAAAGTGTTGCAGGGACAAGTTTATTTCTGATGGGGTACACCTTACCAATAAAGGGCAATACTATCTCTATAAGAGTCTTAGAGGAGCCCTACAGAAATGTACCAGCATACTGCATAGCATATACTGTCAATAGTATAATGTTCATTAGAAAATACAGAAGACTTTCACTGTATTTCTCTCGAAAAAACGAAACGTTATTAATTACTGTTTAAGCTCCCCTCTTTACAATTATCAAATATCATGTACACTCCCACTCATGCGCCTTGGAAAAGAGCGTTATCCAGCGTTTCCTTGCACAAATGTAACCGTTAAGACCATACCATACATGCGCATTACTACAGAGCAGCGTCTAGTTTCCTCTCATATATAGTGGCGACTAATGCCTTATTATTATAGAGCATTGTTTAGTTCCCTCTCATACATAGAGGAGTCAAGTGCCTTATTACGTCGAGTGCCTTTTTACAGAGCATTGTTTAGGCGTTAAGTGTCCGATTATAGAACAAGATTTTAGTGCTCTCTCATACATCAGGGCGTTAAGTGCCTTATTATAGAGCGGCATTTTAGTGCCCTCTCATACATTAGAGGCGTTAAGTGCCTTATGATAGAGCGGTATTTTAAGTGCCCTCTTATACATTCGAGGCGTTAAGTGCCCGATTATAGAGCGGTATTTTAGTGCCCTCTCTTACATATAGGCGTTAAGTGCCTTATTATAGAGCGGTATTTTAGTCCCCTCTCATACATTCGAGGCGTTAAGTGCCCGATCATAGAGCGGTATTTTAGTGCCCTCTCGTACTAAGGCGTTAAGTGCCTTATTATAGAGCGATATTTTAGTGCCCTCTCAAACATCGGGGCGTTAAGTGCCTTATTATAGAGCGGCATTTTAGTGCCCCTCATACAATCGAGGTGTTAAGTGCCTTATGATAGAGCGGTATTTTAAGTGCCCTCTCATACATTCGAGGAGTTAAGTGCCCGATTATAGAGCGGTATTTTAGTGCCCTCTCTTAAATAGAGGCGTTAAGTGCCTTATTATAGAGCGGTATTTCACTAAACATGGTGTCCCTCGCTGTATTCACTATTTCAGAGAATGGCGCTAAAGAAAAGGAACAGCAAGGACAGCCCGACGCCGATAAGTTCAACAAAGAAATCCACCAGCAAATCAGGGGAAGTATCAGTTTTACCTGCTAATTTAATAAGGGAAATAACAGAAAATGTCACTCAAAGAGTCACGGCCTCACTGTCCGAAATAGTAGAAAAGGCTCTGGCCTCTAAGGCAAAAACAACTGTAAATGTCATCATAGATGACAATGTTAACGCATTAGACGGCAAAATAACAGGTGAGTCTAATGCACACATCGTTTACAAGCGTATCAATGCCAGTTGACGCCATGATTTCAGAAAAGATAAAATCAAAGATATGGGCTAATGAGTTTGTAGATCTCCGTACACTATTGTCTGACAAGTACGGCAATGATGAAACGTATGCATTTACAATTGACAATGTAAGCCATTCGCCACAATTCGTTTGCGTACCGCAAAACAAGCCAAAACGTTCCTTGCATATCGACCAATGGCGTAAGGCCTGGAACATTTATCTAGCTATTTATTGCACAAAAAACCCTCAGCTTGTTGCTAAGATGGCGATTCATTTCCAAACATTAAACGAATTGGCCGCAAAAAACAAGGATTGGTGTTTTTACGACGAATCATTTCGGCAGCAAGTAGCATTAGATTTAGCAGCGTGGGAAAGCACTGACCTAGAGCTGTATATCAAAGCGACCCTGCATGAAACACATGCCGCTTTATCATATTCCAGATCAACCCAAAGTTCACAAAATCAGCTTCAAAAAATGCCAGCTGGTGTCTGCTTTCCCTATCACAGAGGCATGGGGTGCAACAAAGGGAACCTATGTTCCTTTCAACATGCATGTTTTAACTGTGAAGGTCAGCATCCAGCGGTTAACTGCAACCGTCCCATGAATAATTATTTTCGTATCAAAAGTCGTTTTCAAAACCCACAACGTTCAGCGCAGTATAGAAACCACCTGTTCAACGGAAACAAAACAGCCGCACGTCCCGCAAATAGAAGCCCGTACCCCGGCCCAGGCCCAATCCCAGCTCGCAATGAGCCTCCAAAGTCAAATTAAAGTCGACCGTCTAGAATTCTGGCTGCAAGGATACCAACATAATCAGTTTCTATTAAACGGTTTTAAAAAAGGTTTTGACATGGGATTTAACGGGAATCCCTCATCATGTACCCACGCAAATTTAAAATCGGCGTATCAAAACCCCGAAATTAATGACAAACACTCGATCATGTAATAAAAAGCGGTAAGATCGTAGGCCCGTTCATAAATCCGCCCTTTCCGGATTTTCAATTATCACCGATAGGCTTAGTCGAAAAGCGAAACAACACTGGCAAATACAGGCTATTATACATCATTTAAGGTATCCACACGGTAATTCAATAAACGATGGCATTGACCAAGAACTCAAAGTTATACACTACGCAGGCATTTACGATGCTATCGAGGCAATTAAGTGAATTGGATGTTTCATGTCTAAATGTGACATCAAATCAGCATTCCGTGTTATTCCGGTCAAGCCAGAACAATACAATCTATTTGTTTTTCCATGGAGAAATCAGTTTTATTACGACCGCTGTATGCAAATGGGGTGCGCGTCATCTTGCCAGATATTTGAAGCGTTTGGCCGTGCTCTCAAATGGGTCGCAAAAGAGAAGTTAAATATTCCGGAAGTTATTCAAATTTTGGACGACTTCTTCAGAATTTCAGAAACACGATCAACGGGGCAGATTTACTTGAATAAATTTCTAGAATTTTGCGCCGATATTGGGCTGCAAATGGCAGATGAAAAGACTGTTGTATCACGTAACGTCATAACTTTCGTGGGTTACGAACTGGATTCGGTGCTGATGGAAGTAAGGCTCCCTCGGGACAAATTAGTTCGCGGCGAACGCTTAATTGATCGGCATCTGTCGACCGATAAAATCACACTTCGGGATCTGCAATCAATAATTGGAACCTTAAATTTTTGCGCTAACTTAATACTGTCATGAAGGACATTTCTGCGGTCATTAATAAATCTCACGATTAACGTCAAAATTCCATATTATCGCGTCCGTCTAACGAACAGTATCAAGCAAGACCTTTTGATTTGGAAACAATTTTTAGCATCGTACAATGGAAAATCGATGTTCGTGTCAGACATGCTGTCTTCGCCCGACTTGAACTTGTTTACAGACGCCAGCGGAAAGGTCGGCTATGGAGCTATTTTTGGCTCGCACTGGTTTGCCGGCGTCTGGAATGAACAATGGACTAACGCAAATATTACATTGCAGGAATTTTACCCACTTTTTCTGACGGTTCAAATATGGGGTAAATCCATGAGCAATAAAACGGTATGTTTCGTTACAGATAACGAGGCTCTGTCATTTATTTATATAATTATATAATACACAAGAAAGGATAAACAAATTATGCACCTACTGAGACAATTTGTCGGCCTTATCATGAAATATAATATCTACTTCACAGCACGTCATTTGCCAGGGTCATGCAATCGATTATCTGACTATTTATCTCGACAGGAGATCAGGAGGTTCAAGGCCGAGGCGCATTGGGCAGACTCAGAAATGACACAGATATCAAGCCTGCCGACATATCCATTCTGCGACATGAAATAGCAGACCTGTTTAACAATTCGCTAGCTCCAAGATCGGTATCTGCCTACCAAAGAGCGTGGACGCAATTAAGACTTTTCTGTGCGACTTTTAAGATGGAATATTCAATACCGCTGTCTTGGCAAACCGTGGTTTTGTTCATCGCGTCCTTGAAACAAAAGCGTTTGGCCGCGAGTATTGTGTCCTGTTACGTTTCGGCAATACCATATGCTCATAAAATCAAAGGATGTCAAGACCCAACTGATACATTTATAATAAAAACATTGATGCATTCATACCGCAGGCTGCATCCTTCCAGTGATATCAGGTTACCAATAACATTGCCCATTCTACATCAGTTAGTGGACTCTATCCCACATGTCCCCAATTTGAATATGTAATATATTATATTCTGCATTATTAATGTTAACGATACTTAATTGAATGCTGTACTTAGTAACTGATTTTCTATATCATAACGGAGTAATACAGATATCGATAAATTAAGCCCTCAGTTAGAAATAATTCATTTCATTCATATGCTAATGCATACGTATTGACTGTTAGGAGATTCACTCAGTATCACGAGGATTTCTATATGACAAATCAGCATTACGTATGACGAATGGAATATTTTATATTAGACGGTGATATTTCTCAGAAGAAACAAGTTGTGTTTATCTTTAAATAAGGTAAGTATGATTTTGTAATTGTTGTCGTCTGTTTAGGTTTAATGAAATATGTGTTAATATTACGAGACATTTATTTCAAACAGAATGGACAATGAATGAAAATGCATTCGTGTTTAATTGTTTGAAGTAAAATTTGTCAATTTGTACAGAATCCGGTTTAGATCTCTCGAAATCTCATGGTCTCCTATAATATCCGAGTGGAGTGTGTAGTCCAGTGGTAGAGCGCCGAACTCTAGATCGAGAGGTTGTGGGTTCGATCCTCGCCGCGGCAATGTTATTTATTCTTGATTAAGATAATTAGTCCGCATTACTTAGTACTGGTTCTACCCAGAAAGCCATCGAGAGTGATTAATCTAAGTTGCAAGAACTTGTTTCGCAATCGATGTAAAATAAATATGTTTAAACCAATACCCGACATAGCGAGAATGCGAGACTCGGACGACATGTGATTCGAAAATACGAAATCGCGAGATAGAAGTAGTTCGTCATTTTCGCTTCGTGGCTTACATTTTCGTTCTATTATGTAAGGTCGAGATCTCGAGATAAAAAATGTTGTAGGTTAAATCGCATTCCCACTATCTAATGTTACGAGCAATAACGCGAGATTGCGAATGTTCACCCTTGAATAACATTATTGTTATATCGGTTCGAAAATGAAGACTGTTTCCATCATGCAACCAAATGTCTGTCGGGTACATGTAATCGTAATCGCGAAATTGCGAGATGTTAAAAAGTAGACGGATGCAGTCGAGTGTGTATATATATATTAAGCAAAAATAAAAAGTATCCACTTTGTTTTCCTGCAAAATCTGAGACTGTAAGAAATAACTAGCAATTGTAATATGATTTTCTTTTAATAACATCTTTGTTTGGTGATAATAAAAAAATAAATCGCAGTTTAAAAACATATGTGTAAACACGAAATTATCAAAATTGAACAAATGTAGAGGTAAACGACAATAGCACAGATTCAACAGTCTAAGTTCATTCAAATACACTGAAAAATATTCAAAACCTCGCTTATATCTCATGTGTACACCGTTACACCGAATACACGCAGTAATGCGACGTCGCATGTTTCTGACGTAACGACTGACGAAGGCTGGAGCTAATGCGTTCCATTCGCGGATAAGTGCTTCTGCAAGGTCCTGAACACTTTGGATGGGGTCATCCTGACGTACACGACGTCCCAAATATGCTCGATGCTTCGTCAGTCGTTACTTCAGAAGCATGCGACGTCGCATTCATGAGAGTATTCGGTGTAACGGTGAACACATGAGATGTTAGCGAGGTTTTGTATTTATAGTCAGTGTATTTGAATGGAATTAGACTGCTAAATGTGTGCTATCCTCGCTAATCTTTACATTTGTTAAGTTTTCACACCTATATTTTTAAACTGTGATTTGTTTTTAATTATTCGGTATATTTCGATGAAATTGTGTGTGAACATCAAACAAAGATGTTATTAAAAGAAAACCATGCTACAATTTTTAGTTTTTTCCTACAGTCTCAGATTTTGCAGGAAAACAAAGTGGATACTTCTTTTTTTTGCTGAGTATATATTGTTCAATAAACTACATATTACTTTAACAAAAACGGCTGTACATATACACGTATTTTACATTTGCATAAAATGTGTGTTAAGTATGATGTTAGAAATTAAATTTATATAGTGTAAAGGATGATAGTTAACAGAGTTTAAAGGTTATCTCTCAATTATGTTACTAATACGAAACTGCACTGGCACCTTTTAAATTAATACACCTTTAATTCAGATTCAAAATGGCGAAAACCAATGTAATGAAAGATAAAGAGGTAAAACACGTGAACGTTAAGCCCCTAATTCCTTCAAAGAGATTGTCTCTAATAAGAGATGAGTTAACAGATGATTTGAGGAGACCACCCCTCAAGGGTAGAGTGAAATCGGGCTCTATTCACGATATCCTCGAGAAAATGGCGCAGTCACAAACAAGTCTAGGTGAGCACGTTTATCTATTACTCCACCATACATTACATGGAATTTAAGACACACTGATTATATTTTAAACATATGTGTATTATTTTAATGGGAAATGAAGCAAACTAACAAACTGAGTATTTTCAAAAGTGCTAATTCAGTTTACTATAGATCCGGTATTATTCCCGAGGGTTTTATTTTCGCTAATATTCGCGAATCCATTTTAGTAATTGCATGTTGATGCTAAAAAGAGCAAAAGTAAAGCGTTCAGTTGCATTGCCTGAATTATTACAATGTAAAAACAGTTTACAGTATTACCATGTGTTTCTTCAACACTAGACACGATAATCATGGCGCATTATATTGATAGGTAGGACCCCGTACGCACTATTACTTCGAGATTTCTGAAGACACGCCGATATAGTCGGTTTTCGAAAACCGCTGTTAATTTCAGACATTTTGATTGTTTACTTTCGGAACATTCTAGTGTAACGTCTCGTTTCGTTTTTGAAAACCCGCCCTATTCACACACCTGACATTTTTCGGTTTACCTTGTTTTTTTGTGTCAGCTGAGGGCGGGTGCAAGATTCCAAATACGGAAGGAAGCAGCGCGAGATAATTCGAAAGATAAACATATCAGAAAAATATGTTGCTGTAACATGGACATTCGTACTAAAATACCAAGATCGACCAGACATTCGTCTCTTTGTGATTTGTATGCATGCAGGCGTTGTATTTAAGGTTTAGTCTATTGAAATAAGGAGATTGTTTATGAATAGGCTTTGCCCGATGTCTTCAGAAACCTCTCTAGATGGGACTCCATCCTAATACTTATATATTGTATAAAGGACCGGTACCCACCATAGGATCTATGATTCTCGCAGCTATTTCAACGCGTGCTATTGAGTTCAGCTATAATCTTGGTCTGTGCTAATTATTTCATACTACTTAACGATATTTTCCATTCAATAACACATTTTTTCACCGTGTTACTAGTATAATACTTGGTTTGCAATGCAATTATTTCTTTAAAATTCCTTATTTTCACTGTAACATTAATTTGGCAATATGCTTGCATTGTTGTCTTAAGGACAGACACTTTCTCACTCATAGTGGGATTCGAACCCGCAGCAATGAGCCGCGTTTGAAACCTTCTCGCATTGCACCGTAGCGGGTTCTAATCTCATTGGATGCTTCAACTGTAAGTGGAAAAGTGTCGATTCTAACAGATTGTAAAATGTATATAGTATTGGTACTACCCAGGAATAAGTGTGTTGTCTGCCTCCACCACTAAAACTTGACCCTCATACACAGCCTAAAATGGTTCATTTTAGTTCAAACCACAAGAAAAAAATAATTATTATCGGGCTTTAGAAATCCGACACATATATGTTATTTATCTTTCGTAATAAATATGACATGCATGGTAAACTTGCAGATGAAAGATGGCTTAGCGCTAAACAGATTAACGACGAATTCTGCTCAGAGACAAGTTTCACTGCTCTGACGCGTATTCACAAAGCCAAACATGTCTACAAACGTATAACCTGGACGGTTATCGCTTTTAGCATGATCACCTGGATGAGCATAGAATGTTACTGGCTCTCTATCAAATACTTCAGGTAATACAGTTTACATCTCCTAAACAGACACAATAAAAACGAGTTTGCGACATGTGTCTCTTATTTGTGTTTGTTTACTTCCAAGGGATTCCCTTTTCAGTATATAGTTAAGTTATAGTACAACGTTGGTGTTTGAAACAAACTATATGTCACTATGTATAACAATGTTTTGTGCTGCTGAATAGCAGTGCAACATTACATTTTGTTAAACAAGCTAAATGTTACGTTGTATTACAACGCTGCTTTCAAAGTATGAATATATGTTTTGACACATACAATAGAATCAGACATACTGACCACTTGAAACATAGAACAAAACAGTCAGCAGTTACCAAGGAAAGAACATAATGTGAATGTTCAATGTCATTAACCTATTCAAATTCAACTGAAAAGGGAAACAAAGCAATCATTTCAGAATGATTACTGATAGAAATAATTATATTAAGGGTGTCTATAACTTGCATGGACATCGTCATTTTGGAAACGACACGACACAACATAACCAAAGGTTGTCAACATTTGAAATACATTCTACCTTATTACACCTATCCGATTGACATAATTATCTTTCTTACAGCTACCCAATTGACATAAATTATCTTTATTAAAGCTACCCAATTGACATCAATTACCTTTCTTACAGCTACCCAATTGACATCAATTACCTTTCTTACAGCTACCCAATTGGCATAAATTACCTTTCTTACAGCTACCCAATTGACATGAATTACCTTTCTTACGGCTACCCAATTGACATAAATTATCTTTCTTACAGCTACCTAACTGACATAAATTACCTTTCTTACAGCTACCCAATTGATATAAATAACCTTTCATACAGCTACCCAATTGAAATAAAGACTGAAGTGACATCTGCATCAAAGCTCGATTTCCCGAGCATCACAATATGCAACCTCAATCCCCTGAAAAGGAGTAAGATGTACGAGGGGCCATTTAGTTCTATCACAGAGCACCTAGAGCTTGATGACTCTGATGTGTTGTATGACAAATACATATCTGACCTCAAACATGCAATGGTTTTACAGAATTCCAGTGAAGATCGGAATGTAGATATGCTAGTTAGTGTGCCTTTGTTGATACTTACTACCATACATTAATAACTTATCTCAATATACTTACTTCATGATCATGTAGGTACACAAAGATGTAGATTGTTACGAGTAAAATGTAACAAGAAAGAAAGCCACACACAATTATAATTAACAAATTTAATTACATAAAATATTCACTTACAGAATAAGCAAATCCAGTTTTGTAATTAATATCCAATGTTTTAGTTAAGTCCAATACAGTTATTCAATGTTCCTTTAATTCACAATACCAGGTGTCTCGTATGTTATCTGTTGAAGTTATAAGACATTGGATTGTCAGCTTAATGAATAAACATATACCAATTATAAAATAATATCCTCTCCATGCGAAGACTACTGTTAGAATAACAGATTTGTATTTAAAATGGCTTTATGAAATAATTTACCTTCAATAAATAGCATTAAAGAAACATAACATAAGCAGTGCTTACATTCAATTTATTAAATATTAATGAGTAATTTATGACAAATAGCAAATATAAAAAGGTATACATTAGCAAGCAACTTAAATTATTAATCAGTGTTGTCTGTCTGGGCAAGACCAATTAGAAGTCATACTATAATCCCCAAACGGGTGAATAAGACAACAGGAATGTGGAGAAACTGAACTCCATTTATATTTATGACACGTTTAACGGCACTTAGCAACTATTACCCGAGGCATACACGGTAGATTACAACAGATACGCTACATTTGTTAGCAGACTGAACAGATAGAGTAAAAGTCTTACTCTGCCAATCACCCGCTCCCTCTTCGCGTCTTACTCTGCCAATCACCCGCTCCCTCCTCGCGCTCTTAATACGGCAACTACTGTATGATACGTCCACACGAGTTCTGGACCCTACCAAGTTACCATTGTTCAGATATTTGTTTATACAGTGATGCATATCAATACAGACATTTGTTTAATGCTCATTGATGCAAATATGAGGACGCACATGTTAATATCAATGCATTATTGTTTCACTTCATTTTAACGTTTTCATAGTTACCGTTCCCAAAAGGAATGCTTTTTACAATTTTAAATTGGAAACGATCAATTAGTTCAATTTATTTGTGAACATTTCAGTTTTCTGAGTACTATGGATCAATGGTTGTTAAACATTGCATTCTATTACTAATGTTTGCATTTTATTTGAGGTGTAAGGATAATTATTACACTGATCAAATGGGAATGCAAACACAGAGTGTAATCAAGTACATATAGTTTTGTTTATTGACATTCACACTAGCTTTTGTTAAGAGCTATGTGGCGGATGTAAAATGTTTCCCCGACTACACATTAGTAGTAGTATTACTTATAAATTATAATTAGTGGTCGTTTGGAATCATCAAACTCACTCTTTGTGGCTTTAAAGTAGGATATCGCTTAAGGAGGCCTAAGAGGTGTTGTACTTTACATTACCTGTCATGAACAGGCTCAATAAAACCGAGTCTGCTACTTTTATCTCTTGCTGTGTTTGTTGCTTCCAAGGGATCTACTTTTCGTATTTATTATAAATAGAATTATAATCCTTGTCCATAATTCGTATTACGTTAAATGGAGAGGCACTTCTCCGATTGATTAAGGTCACTCTTAGCTTATAGCAAAATTCGCTTTTGTCTTGACCTCTTGGGACTCTACGATTGCACCTATTGAATCCTCGACCAAGGGAGGTAGTTGCATGAGCTTCCGTCCCTCGGGTTTTCTGGTCGTACCCTAGATATGTTTCCTCTTTGGCTGCTACTGCTGTGGTTGTTCAGTACAATTCAGACAATTATGATTGCACATAGTCCAGACATCTCACATGTATATGAAAATGAAATGAAATCACGTTTATTTGAAAAGTATAATCTATAGTGAAGCAAAATGGGCGTATCATGTCTATTTCATCTGTCTGCCATACTCTAACTTTTGATAACTGGTAGTTAGAGTACACCAGTCATTCTTACAGGTGTATTTTTTTCAATTAAATAATTACAAATGTGCAAAACCAAAAGAATGTCAGCGACCATCTATAATATGTAGGTACATGTAATGGACAGATTGATTTTATTCAGTGTAGATATCGTCCAAAACTTTATGAAAAATAAACATTCAACTATCCCCTAAGATGTAATTGATGTGTAGTTTAGTCCGTCCCGTAGAATTGTACTATCTACCATGAAAAGGTCAATAACACTGTAAGGTAAGACTTTGTTTTTCATCATTAGTTCAAGGTTTTATTTATTGAAATAAAAATAGTTTGATCGAACTTATAACCTTAACATGTGTGTGCGCTCAACGACGCATGCTAGACAAGCAACGTGCTTTCGCGTTTATAATCTAGTCCTGTCCTGTCTTGTAGCAGAGATAAAAGCGGTGAATATAAGTACTCCAAGACACATGTCAGATTCATGTCGTATATGCTGTCAATACCCAATGAGGGATGTATTTGTTTAATTACCGCAGTCAGAAAAACATAGCATTACTATACCATTTAAAGTTTATGGTTCAGCATGTTCATTGACGGAAGTGATGCTTTCAGGTTAGCAAATATTATGAACTGAGACCACTTTTTATAAATCATGCTTAAAAGGACGTTTATAATAGTGTCTTTTTTCGTGAATACACTCAACCGAAGATCAGTTAATGTATGACATCACGGACGATGTCGATCAGGAAATAAAATGAACGCCTACGAGCGAGCATTTGTGTTGTTTTTATTTTCTAATTGTTATCATATTTTGTGCAACCAGTTTTAACTTGTCAGCATTTTATGATCAAATTAAATCAATTTGACTGCTGCAATATATACTAGTAAACATTCATATGTGCCCCCTAAGAGTAGGACAGTAGCATTCTCATTGTATTGTGTGTTTCGCGCTTAATTAAAGATACGGTTAAACTGCAAAATAACGAGGCTCAGTGTGAATGGTCTGCTTTTATTTAAAGAAGACATTTTAAAGTGTTCATGTCGATGTGTTTTTTTTAGAAATAAATTACAACACTTATATATATATCTTTATTTCTGTCTCATCTTACTACAAACAATACATACTTAAAATACAAATTACCCACACTTTCATTCTAAATAGAATTATAGGAGACAATACAAGTGTTAAATCAAGTGATAAACACGATTTAACACAAATGAACAGAGTATATTTAATCGACGGTTTCGCATTATATTTCAAAATTGACAAAAGGGCATATATTAAAAAATATCTTTAACAATAAGTTATTATCTCAAATCAGATTTGAAATAAAGTGATTACCAACATACACTTATTACCAACACTCATACAAGTGGGGAAAACAGGATCCTGTTAAGTACTTCGAATTAGTGCTGCTGTCGGTGTTCCTTATTCTGAAATATGCCAACTAAAAGTATTTTGGCATCATGTTTTACTGGCATTCCCATTACAAATGCGATATTAGATTAAAACGGAGGTACTTTAGGATTGTCCATATTTCGTTTTTGTATTGACGGAAAGTAGGTAATAAATCTGTCAAGTTTTTAAGGTTTTTTAAATACTATTTCCTTGCAATTGTAAGAAGTTTATATATTCAAATTAATCGGACTTCACTTCATGCTATGTGTTATATCAGCACATTTTATTTAAACAAAACATAAATGTAATTACGTGGTCCCGCCTTAATTCCATCAAGCGACGTGAAAGCTTCTATTAACATAATTTCATAACGGATATTTCGACAACAAAACACGTTTAAAAAATAGTTTTACTGCAACAAGAGGCCCAAGAAGGCCTGTGGACGCTCTACTGGCTAACATGGCTATTATAACATCAATGCAGCAAGTGGCTGCCATTTACTTTTTTTTGAAAGTTTCGGGCAAAAAAAAGCTATTTGACTAAATCAAGGGCCATAACTAAAGAATCTGGTAAAGTTTGGTAAAGATCGGATAAAAAATAAAGGGCCTATCGTCTTAACGAGGCAAAGTATAGCATTTTGAACTAAATCAAGGGCATTCACTCCGCTGTTACTGGTCCGATATGGATGGTTTTCAAATTTGTTCGAGCTGTCATTGATATTAACAATCTGATAAAGTTTGGTAAAGATCGGATGAACAATGAAGCCCATATCGTCTTAACGAGGCAAAATATAGCATTTTTAACTAAATCAAGGGCCATAACTCCGCTGGTACTTGTCCAATATGGCTGGTTTTCAAACTTGTTCGAGCTTTCATTGATATTAACAATATGGTAAAGATTGGTAAAGACAGGATGAAAAATGAAGGCCCTATCGTCTTAACGAGGCAAAATATAACATTTTGACCTAAATAATGGACCATAACTCCGCTGTTACTAGTCCGATCTGGCTGGTTTTCGACCTTATCCGACCTGTGATTGATATTAACAATGTGGTAATGTTTGGTAAAGATAGGATGAAAAATGAAGGCCCTATCGTCTTAACGACTCAAAATATAGCAATATAGCATTTTTAACTAAATCAAGGGCCATAACTCCGCTTTTCCTGGTTTGATCTGGCTGGTTTTCAAACTTGTCCGAGCTTTCATTGATATTAACAACCTATTAACATTTGGTAAAGAGCAGATGAAAAATGAAGGCCCTATCGTCTTTATAAGACAAAAGTTAACGACGGACGACGGACGGACGGACGGACGGACGACGGACAACTCGCCATCCCATAAGGTCTGCTGGCCCTTGGCCAGTAGAGCTAAAAATGAGAACCTGTTTAAAACTACCTATTAAATGTTTTAATTTTACAATATGTACACTGTTTAAGCTAAAATTAAGGTTTTATTTCATACCCCAGCCAACCCCTTTTTCACTTGAAAGTTAATACTCGGACCAAGTAATATTTTACAAACTATGGATCAAAATTAAATACTTATCACACAACTATTCTAAAATACTATTTAAAATAAGATAATTAGTTAAAATGTTTATAATACAAGGGCCAATTTACATTGGTCTTATATTTAATGTTTGTTTCAATGTCTCGCATAACTAAGCTCTGAAATTACGTTCTATCTCCATCTGAAAGTTCAATACTTCACGATGGAAATAAACTCTGTCTCTGTCAAATATATCGTCATGTGTTTATCCTATGTTTAGTTTGTCGCAGTCATACAACGGAACATTATAATACAATTTGACAAACTGTGTATTGTATTGTAACTATTGTATAATTGGATATTTTCGACACCGAAGACATGTTATGTGCATATTAAAGGGGAAAAGTGAAGCGTAGTGACTGACTGTAGAGGGATCAATCACTTAACAAGTAGTTTGTTGTAATTCTAAATGGTCGTATCCTTTTCTGACGAACTTCCTGATTTATTCTGAAGTACCAACTTAAGTGCAACGGGTAATAAAACGAATTAACAAAAGATGACAACATACGTTAGTCAAGAAATACCAATGATGTGAGTTGGGTAAACCAATCAGAACCAACATACTTGTAGTTCCATCCATTTGCATATGTTGCTATGAATATTGTGAATTTATGTATTGTAAAATAACTGCAATAACATATTTTAAACTAAACCAACATACTTGAACGCGTAAACCAAGCAAAACCAACATACGTCATTAGGGTTAATCATGAGGTATCAACGTGGGTCGGCTAATACAACCCAGCAACATACATGAGTATGATTACAAAACGATGCCAACATACGTGAGTCGGATAAACCAAACAATACCGACATACGTGAGTCGTATAAACCGAACAATCAATATACGTGAATCGTATAAATAAAGCAATACTGACATACGTGAGTCGTGTAAACAAAGCAATTAACATACCTAAGGCGGGTAAACACATTAATGAAACAAAATTAATTGCGTATACCAATCATTGCCGGAGCCTGATTTATTCCGGACTCAGAAAGCTGCTATGGGGCGTTTGACTGTGTATCAACATCATTTTACTGTTCAGAAAACAACTGTATTTTAGTAAGAATACCGGGACGCAGTCAAATTGGTATACAGGCATGTTATGGGTCTTCTACTACTTGAATTACGTATCAATTTCAGGGATACTGTCTCCAAATTATGATCTGCGCATGCGCATATAACTGGTCCTAACTGTTGTTTACTACACGAATTAGCTGTACATGTCAGGGATACAGTCTATAAATCTGTTATCAGCATACGAATACAGCTGGTTCAAAATCGGTATCGTCACTGATTGATGTTAAACTTTATTAAAGGGACTAACGGCAATCTTGATTTTTTAAAATCTCGTTTTTCTACATAACTTACATTCGTTCAATAATTATTATTAATTATAAGAATAATATAAAGGAAATTGTGTTTGAAAATTACTATTTGTGTGTAGAGCTTTATATGTATCACTCGTTGGTGCTATCTGATTTTAAAATAAGCAACATCTCTTCAATCATATAGATATAGATTATTATTTATTTTTGAAATTAATTAGAATGTATATGTTACTTTAAATATTAAACGCTGCCTTTTGTTTGGTACACGTGCTTTTGATGTCCAGGCATTTTCATGACACAAACTTCCTATTACCTATTATATAGTAAATAAACGGTCTCTCAAGAAATAAGGACTTTTCTTTCTTCTTTGAGGAGGTTGAGAGTACTATTCAGATCAACTCCATGTTTCAATATAACTCCCTGTCTTATAGTTACATACTATTTGGAAATGCATGTCACTCATCAGTGGTTGTTATGATCTGGGTTGACTTGAAATTGTGTTATCGGCTATTGTTGCTTATCATTTCTTCATGTAAGACAAACAAAACATACTGACAAAACATACTGTTAAAATGGAAACCACTATGATAGACAACGTACTTGTGACCTAGTAGTTCCGCCGGACTGTCAAAATAAATAATCAGCGGAGAGATCATTATATATTTATATATATCTCCGCAAGATTAAGTAACAGCATATTCCGCATCTTTAAACTTATGTGTGCAACAGCGTTAGCAACGACAGCAGCAGTAGAGTTAAATTTAGAAACAGTTGCAATTTTTATTGTAAGTCTAGGAAACTATTGCAAGAATAACTGGTGGTCATCGTAGTTTCAATAATTTGACCAAGCTAGTATTATCTTTACATCTATGAGGTTGAGTTTATATCTCAATTATATACACCCACCGAATTGTTTTCCAAGAACTGCACGACTATTTCATTAAAACTGTGCCCTATACATTTTATGCGATCTAAATAAATTCCCAGTTTATATATTTTGTATATTTATTAGATTTATTGATACGGATTCGTAATTGAATGCTATGGCAAGTTGGTAATTTATAAATGAACACTTTACTGATGGAACGGTAACGGTGCGTAATATTCTTCCACAGGGAAAACAAATTTAATGTTATTATACTTTTTTGGTCTACAAATAGCTTTCCATCTCAATAATAAAATCGATGATGCATTCTGAAATGTTAACAATGCCTTTGCTTTCAACCTTATATACGAGTACGAAATGTAATAGCTAACGATAATTATTGAAAGTATTATTGTTTATAACGGTGCTTCCATTACGACAGTCGTATTACCGATACTAATTCTAAATGTGATTCTATCAGATGCCGCACACGTATACAACCTATTAACCTTGCTGTAGTTAACTATATTAAAAGGAGTATTGTCAAAATGTTTGTCGTATAACTTGTTTTAACATAAATAGAAGTTTCTTGCAATAGAAGGAATTAGATATGCAATATAACGTCAAGCAAGGGAGCGACTGCTACCACTTTTATGAAGTCTTTAGTTTGACCAAGCCGGGGATTGAATCAACGACCTCCCGCCCGCACGTAAAGACCATCTACCATTACGCTACCGTCGCGGAAGAAACAAAAAGTGTGACGTACCTTATAGTAATATATTATAGGTTATAAATATATAAAGATGGTTGTTGTTTTGGGATGTGCAAACTTTATTTGTTCAGGAATGCGAAGCATGAGTGAAAGTCATGAGTTTAATCTCTTGGAAATGAAATAAAAATATGATATCAACGACAAAAGAAATATGTATAGGATAGAGCATGAGTTTTGCACGTGTACGGGGAGATAATGCACGAGTGTTACACGTGCAAGACTCATGCTCTATTGTATTTATACCACAATAACTAACATATGCTGTGTATATCCTCGGGTATTACACGATGCATAGTGTGTATTTAGGCTATTGTGGTATAAGTTCTTTTTATCGCATGATTATAATCAAAGAACATGCAGAAACAAATGTGTTTTGGCAACGTTATAGTTTCAGTATTGTGAAGATTATTTTTAATAACCCACCCATTCTAAAATACTTGAACGATTTCAATAAATGCATTTTCTTAGATAATTAATGTCCAAGTCAAAGGAATAACATTGCTACCAACATTCTGAAAATATTGTTTTTAAAAAAGGATTACCCGTCAAACTGACCTCTCTAGTAAACTGTACAGTACTGTAAATAACAACAATTTTTTAAAAAAAATTGACCGATTTTCAAATATTAAAGCTCATTTTCTTATTTCTCAATCAGACCTTTTCCAAGTTAAAGATACACAATTTAGGTTTACCACCACCAATTGAAAATAACCCTCCGAAGTGTAGCTCCTATCGTAAAAATGAATCCGTCCTTTTATGTTGTAAATGGGCATTATAAGTAGGGGAAAATAACCCATTTCTATTCGATTTCGTTGTTGTGTGTATAAAACGTGCATTGATAGGTTTTACTAAATAATTGATGAACGTTCTCGAATATATTCATGGTCTTTGTGAGTAATTATCAATGAAAACAGATGTACCCTTGACCTGCTGAGTAAACAAACGAGGACTTTCATAAATTTCTTGTGACCCCACCTTTTTTCCGTGTCTTTTCAAGTGGAAAACTATTTTTCTATATGAAAATTACAATGCTGAATTGTCCATACTTAAAGATGCAGCAGATGATTAACATATGACATTTTAACATTGGTGTCAATGGTAAAAATAATTGGTGGTTTCATACCGTTAACAGTTATTTTCTCAAACAATTGTTCTTTTACATTAAGATAGTGTAAATAAAACTCGCAGTATGTAATACAACTTTATTTCCCTAATAAAATGCAGTATTCAATTGATTACATGTATCATAAATCATTACATGTATCATAAAATAAACGTGATTAAAACTGATAGAGATATACGTGTATTTGTTCATTTTACTAAATTTAGTATGTGTATAAATATACGCAATTGATGATGTATTATTCTAGGAAAGAACTTGGGAGGCCGAGACTGCAAGTGTAACTGCTTTTTGATTTCAGTTTCCAATAGTACGAGTATACATGTACACATTCTCTGTAAAGGTATTCGTCCCAATGCAATCTTTACTCTGAATAGAGATGATACGTATTAATAATAGATTATTTATAAAGTGGAATTGATCACGATCCATTACGTGGTCCCGCTGTAGTTCCATTAAGCGATGGGAAAGCTTATATAAGCAGGAATTAAAAAATGAAATTTCAAAACTAAAATTTTAGTTTAAACATATATTATGTAATAATTAAATTTTAATAACATAATGTATGGCCTATTTGTTAGAAATTAAGCGATCACGAGCGGTGTCTTTGCGCAAAAATCGTCATTACTAAAATTATGAAAAATGTTATTACTGAACCAGCTAGAGTAACAGATCATTCGGAAACCTTTGTAGATCCAATAGAAGTTTCGGAATCAACAAATGGTTTTAATTATGATGTTATTAATACACCAAATGACATCAGTGATCATTATGGAGAATATGTATATATTTATAATATTAAACCGACAGGTCTTGTCCTCATAACGGTTCTTTAAACGATGATTGTCGAAATTTTAATGTTAAATTTGCAGAATTATTGAAAATGTATTTTCCTATATCACTGCCATATGGTGGAATCAGGTATTATATTTCAGATCAAGAACATACTGACTGCCTAAATGATTTTTTTTTATTTATATCTTCCGTTGATGACACATATGCTATGTTAGCAAACTTTGCACTTAAAACTCATGCCAAATCGAAACTGTAATAATTACAGAATCCGAAATAATCGACATTGTAAAAACAAAAATATTAACATAGCATGCGGGGACAATATGATACGTCACAAAATGTTAACAAATCAATTTATAATGTTGCAATACCGTTATGCATATTAATAATATCTCATTGCATACATGCATATTTCCAGATATGTTGAAAACTGTTGTGGCTATGATGTTTTTCAAAGAGGAGACGCAGAAAAACGGAATTGATGGTATATTCTTGTGTTCATTATCAAGTTGACGATCTGGCCACTATCAAAGAATTTGTCTTTCTTTTCAATGTCCACATCTAGAATAGACGATATAGATGGTATTTTAAATTAAGATTTATGTATTATATCAGATTGTTCGAAACGGTGCCTTTTTCAATGTAATCCACACACAAAAGTAGCGTTATTTGTTTCTCTGAAACGCTCTGCCTGCCACCAACAGCTACTTTTAAATGACGTTCGGCTTGCATAATTATGTAGAAAATCATATATATTTTGGTTTACTATTGAGTTCAGATGGTAAATGGCATGAACACATTACTAGTATACACATATATTAGCTTCTGCTTCAAACGTTTTAGTCGAAATGTGACTTTTAAAATTCATATTGAATTGTAAAACTGAGTCAGATTTCCAATTAGGGTGGGCATACTTCTTTAAGGAAGTTCAAAACGCTCCTAGATGACAATGCTGTCTTTGTACCAAACAGAGTAAACAAATAACGAAACACCCTGTTCTCTAAGCGACCAATAATCCCCACACCACACCACACACATATCTTAAATTGACTCAATGTGCAGGAGAGGATGCAGGAATTATGAAATTGGAGTCCATTTATAAAGTTAAAGGGACTGGAATGGCCAAGTATAGAGTATGTTGGACTTAAAATACAGAGGACCCGGGTTTATGACACACTGACGCCACTTACATTCGACGATGTGGTTTTAGGGGAGATATTTTTTGTCAACCTCATCAGTCGGATGGGGCGTAGACCGGACGGGCCCATACATCAGTCGGACTTTGACGTAGACCGGATGGTCTCATGTATCAGTATACAACATTGGAACACGTAAACTAACCATCTATTAATTAAACAGAGTAGGGCAGATTAAAGTAAGTGTTGTTTTTCTTTACTTAGCGATAATAACAACTTCTGGAAAAGTTCTAAAATTACGGTCATCGAATAAATACACAGCAATAATTACACACTGTGAAACGAAATCATCATCAGCTTCATAATCATTGTCATGGAAAAAGAATTGATTATTAGCTTAAAATTCCGTGGGATAGTTTTTATTAAATCCCATGGGATACACGTCCGATAAAAAATCGATTTTTTCAATGGTTCTTATCGGAAAAGTATTAACACAGCATGTAATAGAACTGTAATAGAAACTTAAAACAGAAACATCTAATTTTTTTCTATTTTTCCCACGTGGGATAAAAAGACCATGGGATTTTTAAAAATCCTATGGGACTGTCACGTGATCTAGGCGCGAATGGCCGCGTTTTTGAATAGGAGGAGGAAAAATAGAAAATTAATTAATTTAAAGGCTTTTAAATTAAAGTTTAAAGTGGATTTTATGTGCAAAGGTGTTTTTTATACGTATGTGATGTATTATAATGACTAAATCGAACAATAAGAAGAGAAAGGACAGAAACAGCAGTGTCAACGAACATAATAGTCAAAAAGAACATAAACAAAGAGGCCCGTCCGGGAATGCGGATACTGGTGATGTTTCAGTAAGTGATGTGTTAAATAGGACTAACTCGGTTCTCAATGGAGATGATAATCTGGATAGTAGTGTGTTTGTGAACACGGTAAGTGGAATGTCTGAGGATAATTTATTAATCGCGGAAAATAGTGCCGAGCCCACCAACCGGGACTTAATGAACCTCCTGAAGAATATGAGTGGTCGCCTAGAGACTGTAAAAAGGAAGTGGGGGTTATAGAGAAGAGAATGATAAGTTTTGAGAAATACATTAAGAAGCTATGGGTGGCGCTGGACGAGCGAGTGAAGAAGGTAGACGAACGGGTGACCCGTCTGGAGGACAAGGTGAACGGGGCGGACATACACGCGGCGGACCTGACGGAGAGGGTTCAGGGGCTTGAGAAGGAGAGGGATACCCTGCGTGATGACGTATCATATCTACAATCTCAAACCATGAGGAATAATCTTATTTTCTCCTGGGTACCTGAGGAAAACACGAACGGAAATAAAACGCCGGAAACGACGGAACGGAAGCTGCGCCAACATCTGCAGGATGCCTTCATGGTCGCCCATGAGATGGCCGAGTCTATCAGGTTTGAGAGGGTGCATCAGTCATCAGGCGCGCCGTTAGCTGGCAAAGTAAGGAACATTGTGGCTAAATTTACCTACTTTAAGGACAGGGAAATGGTGCAAAAACTGTCGAAAGAACTTGATGGGACAGATTATCGAGTTTTTGATCAATTCCCTCAAGATGTGATTCAGAAGAGGCGGAAGCTGGTACCGAAAATGAAGGAGGCCTGGCGGCAGCGAAAGAGAGCATACCTGGACTACGACACTCTCTACATCGACTTGACCGCAGTGAGAGCGTCGGGGCACGACGGAGGTGAGGTATCTATCCTGTCGTGGGACATACACGGATTAACATATTGTAAAACGAATTGTTCAGTTTTTGTTGATATTTTAAGCTCGCATGATATTTGCCTTTTATATGAAACATGGACGAATTTATCTAGTAACATTTATTTTAAACGGTTATATTTCTTACAATTACTATAGTAATTTTCAGCACAGAGCAGCTGTGGTATTGTTATTTATTTCAAAGATCATTTGCAAAACGGTATTCAAATTGTTAAAAATCATTACGATACAATTATTTGGTTAAAATTAGACCATAATTTCTTTAATACTGCGGAGGATGTGTATATATGTGCAAGCTATATATGGGGAAATGAATCTTTTGTCTATAATACATTAAATGTAGACCTTTTTGAAATCTTAGAAAATGATATTACATATGTTTCTGATTTTGGTAAAATATACATTGCCGGACCCCCTAAATAGCAGGGTTAGAAATAAATGTGATTTTATTGTAAATGATAATATAAACACTGTATATGATGATATAGACTATGTTCCAGACTATGCCTCGGTTAGGGCCTCTGTGGATAAGGTTCATAATAGCCATGGGATTAAATTGCTTCATCTATGCATGTCGACTTGTTTACGCATAGTAAATGGTAAAATAGGTGACAGCTGTAAACACACTTTTACTCACATAACGGCACTTCCATCATTACTTGTTGACCAATGAATGTAACTTTTCATTTATATCTAATTTTACTATAGACAATTTCAATGAATGGAGTGATCATGCACCGTTACATTTTTCATTACATTGTAATAACTTCTCGCCCATTTACGAGACATACACTGATGTTAAGTATAAATGGAATAATACGCTACATGAACATTTCCGTGCATGGATTATTACAAAACTACCTGAGTTCAACGATATTGTTAATAATATAGATTGTACAAATAGAATCTCAATAAATAATGTTTTAAATAGATTTACAACTACCATCCGCAGTGTTGCGGATCCATTATTTGTCAAAACCTGTAGTTATAATAATAAACCATTGTTTGATGTTGACAGTTGTATGAAAAATGCTGATTGGTTTGATAATGACTGTGATAATGCACGACAATTATACCAAGAGGCTTTACGTAGTTTTAATTTAAACACATCTGATATAAATAGGATTACCCTATGTTCACGAAAGAAATATTACAAAGACCTAATCCGTAAAAAGAAGCATTGTTCATACCGTCAGAAAATGAAAGAAACTGAAAATTTAAGAAGAAATAAGCCGAGAGACTTTTGGAACTTTTTCAAATCAAAGAATAAAGTAAATAGTCATAATATTTCCTTAGATCATTTTAAAGTTTTTTTTCGAAAATCTTAGCAACAATACATTTGATTGTAATAATAATGAGGCAGAGTAATTTTGTTCAAATCATGACTTTAATGTAGATACTTCATCATTTCCAGAGTTGGACCTGCCTATTTCTGTTAGTGAAGTACATAGTGCAATTAAACATTTAAAACGTAATATGTCGGCTGGTAGCGATTGTATATTGAATGAATACTTTATTGAAAGTGTTGATATATTATCTAGTCATTTATGTGATATATTTAATAGTATTTTAGTATCAGGTTTCTTTCCAGAAAAGTGGACAAAGGGTGTCATTATCTCTGTGCATAAAAAGGGCTCTGTTAATGATGTTAATAACTACAGAGGGATAACACTTGTTAGTTGTTTTTCAAAATTATTTAACACGATTTTAAATAAGCGCATTGAGTCATTTTGTGAAGATAACGCTACTATTTCGGATGCGCAATTCGGATTTCGGAAAGGTTGTTCAACTGTTGACGCAATATATATTCTAATGTCTACTGTGTAAAATTATATAAATGAAAACAAACGTGTATACGTTATATATGTCGATTTGCCTAAATGTTTTGATAGTATTTATCGCAATGCTTTGTGGCTGAAGCTTTACACATCTGGTATACAAGTTAAATTATTTAGATTAGTCAAAGATATGTATGAAAATGTTAAATCTTGTGTGAAATCATGTACATCTTACTCGGATTACTTTAGTTATGCTGTTGGCTTACGCCAAGGGGAGGTAATGTCCCCGGTACTTTTTTCTCTGTTTATAGAGGACTTAGAACTTTATTTACAGAATAGTATTAACTCTGGCTTAAATATAGACGATATTGTGTTGATCCTGTTGTTATTTCCAGATGATATGGCCATTTTATGTAAATCGCCCGAAGAAGTACAAACTCATTTGGACAATCTTTACTTATAATGCAATGCATGGGGCCTAAAAGTTAATACTTCCAAAACAAAAAGTATGGTATTTCGTAAGAGGGGTAGAATACGACATGATGAGACTTGGACCTATAATGGCCATAATATTGAAGTAGTAGATAATTTTAATTATTTAGGCACTGTAATAAATTATACTGGGAGTTTTACATTGAACCAAGATCATTTGGTTGGAAAATCCCTTAAGGCTACGAATACTTTACTATATAAATGCAAAGAATATGATCTAAAGCCTAAAATATTATGTCAGTTGTTTGATGAATTTGTTGGTTCAATATTAAGTTATGCATCTGAAGTATGGGGTTTCACCAAATCCAAAGATGTAGAACGTATACATTTAACATTTTGTAAAAGATTATTACAGGTTAAAATAAACACATGCAATGATGCTGTATATGGAGAATCGGGGAAGATACCCTTTATATATCAATAGATATGTAAGGATTGTAAAATACTGGTTTAAAATTCACAACAGTAATAACATAATAATGAAAACTTTGTATAACCAGGCTATTGATGACTGTAATAAAGGTTATACAAACTGGGTTTCTAATGTAAAAAAGCTGTTAAATGACTATGGTTCTGCATATGTATTTGAAAATCCTAAAACATTACATATTAACGCATTTATTAGCGAATTTTTAGTGTAGAATAATATATACATTTAAACAAGAATGGTATGGAAGTGTAAATAACAGTTCTCTTTTTAATATGTATAGAGTGTTTAAAACCACGACTTATTCTGTTTCAATCCACTCTTCGTTTTCATCCGTTAAGTAAACTGACTTTTCTTTTTTTGTCAAGAACAACTCCCAGGTCAGGAAAATACGTTATGTTTAATGTTTTCCAAACATACTTTAACAAAACCAAACGCTTTACACACTAGCACAATTAACCAAGTTCTTACACAGGCTATATTGCACTGACTCACTGTACTGACATGTATAGATATAATGCCTTTTTCTGCTATCTGCTATTTATGCTTCTTCCTATTTCTTCTCTGTATTTTCGAATAGATATTGATAGTTAAACCAACAATGTGTATACTATGTAACTAACTGCTTAACTATGTAATTTTTTTATTATATTATACAAATCCAGGTCTGTGGCCCCAGGGTCAAGCTCACACTTAGAGGTCATAGGTCAAATTGTGTGAGACAATAACTCGGGCATTCCTGGACGGATTTTCAAATAACGTGTTTTAATTATTTATTTATTTTTCATCAATTTTTGTTTTTAATACATTTCTTATTTTTTTGTGAATATTTGTTTATTTGTATTTTAATGTATATATTTTTTAAAATTATCTTTTAAATATATCTGTTGTTTTCATATTGCTCCAAGGTCAAGAACACACTTACAGGTCACTTCGGGGGCATTTGTCACTTACTGTGACATTTCTTGTTTATATATATGTATTATTATTGTTTTTATTTTTTGTTAGCTCTATGTTAGCTCTATTTTGGACCAGTCGGACCAGTAACAGGAATTATGACTCTTGATTTAGTTAAAAATGCTATATTTTGCCTCGTTAATACGGTAGGGCCTTCATTTTTCATCTGATCTTTATCAAATTTAACAGATTCTTTAGTTATGGCCCTTGAGTTAGTTAAAAAGCTGATTTTTGCCCAAAACTTTCAAAAAACCGTAAATGGCAGTCACTCGCTTCATTGATGTTATAAGAGCCATGTTAGCAAGTAGAGCGTCCACAAACCCTCTTGGGCCTCTTGTTTTTTTTTATGTTTTTTTTTTGGTTTGATATTATGACTTGTACTTATTTGGAAGATTTTGTTTTCTTTTTCATTTCCTTAAAAAATATTTAGAGAATTTTTCCAGTCAAAAAATGCGAGAATTTTCCCAAAACAATTTGGGAAAATTTTCCCATTTTATTTTTGGAAAGTTTTTATTTCATTAAATTATAAACATAAGGGCATATTCAAATTACAATATTGGGAAAATATTCCCATGGGTAAATATTAAAGTGCTCGTATCGCTGTAAAACTTCGTCATAGACCCTAAATATGAAAGCCGCATATTATTTTGACATTATATTGAAAGATAAATACTTTTTGTTTTCCCCATGGGAAAACTGCCCAAATCATTTCCCATGGGAATATATTGTCCCATTGGAAAGGTCAACTTCGCGTCAAATTTCTCGGAAAAATGAAAGTGTCACCGATGAATTATAATATAATTTTACAATCATTTGATATGTGCTTTCATATGATATAGTCGAAGGCGCCCTAGCTCATTCGGAATTACTTGCTGTTTTGTCAAAAACCGGCGCGGCAGCTGTTTAACTAACTGCTTAACTTTGTCATTTTTTTGTTATATTGTATTCGGAGGGGCCTTTACTAATGTTCTTAGAATCTGTGACCCAACCAGTGTTCAAAATATATGGCAATAAAATATGTTTAAATCGTAATTGAACGCTCTACATAATGACACAATACATCTGCTGTATGTTTCAGGAAACTCAACTAACGACGTTAACAACTCTTTCTTCTTAAAAGCATTCATGCAGGCAGAACATTACAATAAATGGAACGTGCTGGAAAACGACACTGATGTGGCGGATCTCTTCTATTCCAAAATGGATAGTGGAGTTACGGCGATGCTCTCGTACTCGAATGTTGCTGTACAAATTGCAGACGAAGAGATAAAACAATATGTACATCAGGCGAACAATTTTATAATGTCCTGTACTTGGAAAGGAAAAAGCTGCTCACCCGCGTAAGTTTGAATAATTCAATTGGTTTTCTTAAAATTAATTCAATTGGTCTTCTTAAAATTAATTTTCTTAAATAATTCAATTGGTTTTCTCAAAATTACTCATAATCAAGGATACAATCATTATTGCTCTACCACACACGAGATATAAATCATTTATATTAAAGGTTGTTTACCAGAACACGGTAACACAATTGTTTGAGTGGCAATATGCCTTTCAACCATTATACTTCAATTTATATCTTGACTAAACGGCCCAAATTTGCACAGATGTAATCATCGTTGACTGCGAAAAAATATGCTATACCCGTAAATAAAAATAAGACTCGTTCAACTATAAAGGTAATGGGTATAACAGACCAGAATTTAAAGTGACCTTTCTTAATTAGTGTCCATTTAGAACTAGTCTATATATCAACATGTCTTTTAAAGGTTTAAAAGTAGCAATCAAAAACGATTTCCCAAAACAAACAAAACAATATCGATAAATGTCAAACTATTTGATAGCTGTATATAGTTAAAGACACCGAATCATGAAATTTACAAAGATACAACCGATTAAACAATGACTGTGTTGGAATATGTCTCAGTTTCAATATAAAACAAATGTGAACAATCAAAAAATATTTCCCAAAAACAAATAAAACAATATCGATAGATGTCAAACTATTTGATAGCTGTATATAGTTAAGAGTATCGAATCATGAAATTAACAAAAATACTACCGATTAAACAATGATTGTGTTGTAATTATATATATATGTAGGTCACAGATTCAATGTAAAACATACATGAAGTATTTTGCGATTATGATGTGGCTCAGGGACATAACAATAGGTATAAAAGTCGAACGGGAAATGAAGCATTCACAGAACACAGTTAATCGAAAACACACATTCATTTCCTAATGTTAACACACTTTATCACATCACATTATAATATCATTGATCAAATAAAGAAGTAGATGTAAAAATCGAACCGGAAATGTAGCACTCAAGGATCACAGTCACAAACACGCACAGAAAGAAACAACAACTAAAGCGATGAATATGTTGACGTACGCGTTGAATTGAGGGCCGAAAGAAAAAATAATACATATTGAAAAGGGAATCCCTTAGAAGCAACAAACACAAACAAGAGGAAAAGTAATATACTTTGTTTTTATTGTGCTTGTTCATGAGAGGTAATATAAGCAACGTTGAAGAGAAATGCATTATAATCAATTCAACGATTTCAACCGTTTTAAAGTTAACTTATTAGCACACCAACCGTTGGTCAGTTACACTTCTAAAGCACCGGCACAACGATACACAGTGATTAATAAAACACAATTAAGTTTTTTCATAAACAATGACTAACACAGTAGCAATCCAATTATTTGGATGAAGGTTAACTATTTTGTAAAACACACTAAATGACTGATTTTCACTTGTGCGTTGAGACTGAGAGGTAATACGAGTATAAGGAAAGTTGAAGAGAAATACATAATTGTCAATCCAACGATTTCAATACATGTAAGGATAATTTGTTTTATATATATTGTTACCACACCAACCGTTTTTCAGTTACACCTCTAAAGCACAGACACAAAGGTACAAAGTGATTAATACAATGAAATTACACTATTTCATAAACATTGACTAACATAGAAGCAAGCTAATTATATGGATAAAGGTCAACTATTTTGTTAAAACCACTAAATTACGTAAGAATCAAGAACATACGTTTAACTGTATCTTATTGTCAAATCGCAAACATTGCTTCAGTTCATATCATGCAGACAAGTGTAATCAAACAAGGCACAGTAAAATCATATTAACAATCCCTCAGTCCATGTATCAGTTTACTTAAACATCTCAACTGCATTCTGGTTTAACATAAAGTGAATTTCAGCAACTTCACCTACGTTCGCAACAATAAGTATGGCAATTGCTACATGTGGAACTCCATCGACAATGGCATGGAGTTGTTGACATCTACACATGCTGGACCGATTATGGGTAAGTGCAATTATCATAATAATGTAAAAAGAAACTTGATTTATAATTGTATAATTAACCTTTAATATAGACTTAAAACCCCGATCAATTTTAATAATTCTGGCTTTAACGCACTCTAATACACACTCGAAACATTCGTCTGCATCCTTTGAAAAAATAATAAAAATAGTAAGTTGTAAACAATTTTTTTTAAAATATAGTTGTCAATTTTGTGATGAATATGTTTATGAATTGTAAACAATAAGTCCGCATTTGGAGGGCATAACGAGATTGAATGTATATGAGATGCACTTAATTTCATTAGGTCTGACACTAGAATTAAATATTGAGCAAGATGAGTACGTACCGGCATTATCACATGACGCTGGAGTGAGGATAATGATACACGCAAGAGGAACATATCCATTCCCGGAGGATTACGGCATCTCAATCAGTCCGGGTTTTAAAAGTTCAATCGGTATTGCTCAGGTTAGCGAAATAATTGTGTTATAATTGTGAAAAAAAGGCTATGAAAAATGTCAAAACCCCGACAAACAAGTTTAACCAAAAACTATGTTAAGATGTGCCTCCCATTTTCTCATTTTTATCCGAAGGAATGGTCTGATTTGAACACCAACCATGTTCAATGACAGCGGTTCAGACATTCAAGCGTAGAAAGGGAACACACACATATATTTAAACTAACTCTAATTCTCATCAAGTATAAAGTACATACAAATGTCGCTGTATTTCTCAAAAAACAACAAAAAACATGTGAGCGTAAAAGGGCAAAATGTTTGAATTCATGTCGCTTAAAGCAATTGGCATCGTTATAACATGTTTTGGGGTTTCGTGTTAACATGCTTTGTAATGAATATTTCAGTTAGTATCTAAATTAAGATTAAGTAGTGTTATCACTTACTCATCAAATGAGATCTACAAGCCCACGCATTGTGACTTTAAAGTAGCATACCGCTTAAGCTTGACCTGATGGGCAGGAAAGGTTTTGTACCTACATTTCATGGGCAGACTCAATAAAATCGATTCTCCAGATTTCAGCAAATGTACTTCCTTGTTTATGTTCGTTGCTTCCAATCGATTCAGTACTGACCTTTTACGTAGAACATTGATTTAACTTAAATGTTCTCGTGCAATAAAATCTGTTATTAAACTAGTTTTTAAACATATCTCTTAGTTGTAGATATATCGTCTGTATAGATATTTCTAAGAGAATAGCTTGTCTTGGATGCTTTATTGTATCGTTCTCTTTTTCTTTGTTTGAAGTGAATGTTAATAGAAGAGATCTTTTATTGGTATATCAGTTCCTGTTACAAAAATGAAAATATCAAAGTTCTCAAAATTAACACTTTTAAGAATGCCAGCAATAGCCATTACCTTACCTTAACACTTGATGTCCATCAAGCTTTACTGTTGACACATGTGTGTAGAATATATGTTTACTGTTACATCCGTATATTAGCTGGTTCTCTGCAAAATCTGTTTGCTTGTGTTCAATTACTCCTGCAAAGACTTTGGTGACAACATTACTCTGTAATGGTCAATGGAAGTGACATACGTGCAACATAAGTTTTAAAACCGAACAGACACACATACCATAACGTGATTTAAACGAATTCAAAGTGTGTCGACCAAAATAATTAGTACATGAACATGAATGACATGTTTATGACAATTTGTATGTATGTTGTTTTAAAAGGGTGAACTTTGTATGTTTACAGTGTAGATGTGCCGTATATGTTTAATTAACAATCAGCTTAAATATAATTTCTAAATAATGCTAAAACTATCCATGCAAAACTACTCCTGAAGACAAACAAAACCCTTTAAATAACAACACTATGTCCATGTGCACCGAATTTTAGAGCATGTGGAACACATTCACGGGTGAAAGCATGAACTAAAGATTTACAAATGTTCTGTAAATGGCTTTGTTGTTCTTTCATTGAATGTGTTATTATTTTGAATGGAGTTTGCCTTGCAACACTACGGCAACGACGGCGTCGATGTTGAAAACACTATTTGCCCATCGTGAAGGATTATTGCAGTGTATTTCGGAGTACCTTAAGTTCAAGTTGTAAGTTCATATTTTGGTCGTCGTCATCGGTATGTTATCACAGACATGCTGAAAGTGCCTGAATCGTTGACGAAAACAGCAAGTGGTTTTGTCATTTAAAACGTGCGTATGATTGTCGCAATAATGGCTTCGATATAGGAATGCCTTAATTTACAACTGTTTTACAAAAATATAATAATATTTAATTCATGTTTTAGACGCAAATAACACGGCTGCCTCCGCCGCATGCAGACTGCGGCAACCATGGTATCAATGTAGAGGACTTGTATACAACTTTGTTCGGGACGGAATACTCGAAGCAGACATGTCTAAAATCGTGTTATCAGGAAACATTTCTTGGCAAATGCGGATGTGCATTTTCATTATACCAGCGCCCTACTGATGCATCTGTCTGTAGTTATAATGCCAACTTTAGTAAGCTGTTATGCTATGTTATAGTTCTACCATTAATTATACTATTATCTTTATCTGTATTCTAATGTTTGTTATTATAGCGTGCTACATCATATGGGTTGATATCTCCCAGCTAATTTGGTTTGCTAGGATATTTAACTATGTTAAGGATTTCATTGATCGAAATCAAGTTATTACGTCAAGAAACTTCTTCAGCATCTGTTCGTTATCGTAGACTACGTAGATCTTTCTCAGAGTTCTATCGCCGCAACGAAAACCTGCTGGAAAAGTACAACACCAACCTAAAACACATTTCTGCGACCAGGAATATTACAACCGTTATTCTGTGGAGATGTGATCTATAAACTTCGGACATTAAAGGAGTCTGAGGATATCCTGAACTTTACAAAAATAATTAGGAATTTCGGCAGAAAAGGATTCGCCCCTTTAGCATTACAGCGCACTTCATGTTTGGTGATTGACCCCTCTACAGTCAGTCACTACGTTTCACTTTTCTCTTTTGCGGTGACCGGACAACCTTATGGCACTCCGTGATTGCACCTTCTGAAACCCTGAAAGAGGAGGTTGGTGCGTGAACCTTTGTCTATTATACTATATACGTGTATCGTTTCATAATTTGTCTGGATGTGGACTTTATTTTTATACGTTTCCTTTTGATAGGATGTACTTTTATTTATATTGCCTTGTCAATTTGAGCGTTTAGGACAGGATAATATCAAGGTTGTGTACACTTAAAATCGATTGAAGCTAACCGGTGGACCATAGTGTTCCAAGTCGGTAACCATGTCTTCACCACCCTTTCTGTTGTTTATTGTATTTTTCCTTTTATATTTTATTTTGTCTTTGTTTGTGGTACAGTGTGGATCTACGGTGCATTGCGTTAGGGTGCTGTGATTTCTATAAGACCCTTTCTCTCATTTTTAACAATCAAGCCAACAGGTTTATTTCGTCAATGCGTCCTCCGTTACGCTGTTAACCAATGCTTCAAACGACTTTTCACCTGAAACTTCTTGCGCAAAAACGACATAAATCGATATCTTTTAAAGATTCACAAAATAAAACTATTTAATCCATAAGACCGCCATTACTTACAGTAGTCGAAGTCTTAAACAATTTAGAAATGCTTGCTAAGTCCTAGACTGTCACAGTCATACACATTAAGTACACATGCTAAGTACTAGACTGTCACAGTCATGCACATGAAGTACACATGCTAAGTACTAGACTGTCACAGTCATGCACATTAAGTACACATGCTAAGTACTAGACTGTCACAGTCATGCACATGAAGTACACATGCTAAGTACTAGACTGTCACAGTCATGCACATTATGTACACATGCTAAGTACTAGACTGTCACAGTCATGCACATTAAGTACACATGCTAAGTACTAGACTGTCACAGTCATGCACATGAAGTACACATGCTAAGTACTAGACTGTCACAGTCATGCACATTATGTACACATGCTAAGTACTAGACTGTCACAGTCGTGCACATTATGTACACATGCTTAGTACTATACTGTCACAGTCGTGCACATTAAGTACACATGCTAAGTACAATACTATGACAGTCGTGCACATTAAGTACACATGCTAAGTACTAGACTGTGACAGTCGTGCACATTAAGTACACATGCTAAGTACTAGACTGTCACAGTCGTGCACGTTAAGTACACATGCCCAATGCTGGCTCCGGTACAAGAGATCAAAGCTTGTATACGGTGATTTAATTAGTGCGTGTACATATTTTTTATAGACGGCGTGTTTCACTTTATGTAGGTGGTGCTATCCGAACTGTTTCAAATAATTGGGTATCACTTTATGATTTTATGTACAAAAATTCTGTATGCCAGGCACCAAATGTGTGGTCTTATGTTTCAGATCAAGGTTAGGTGTCTAGGTAATATTGTCCGTACCTTCTTCAATTCATATTGAAATAATGATGCTTTTAATACTTAAGGCTATGTATGTATATTTTTACTTAATACTACCTACTAGTGGTATATACGTCTGCCATGTGTTGTTTGTGCAACAATGTTTGTGTCACCTTAATACATGAATAATACAATTTATCCTTACTTTAATAGCAGTACATACCTCTATACTAATTGTTGTATATGCTTACTATAATGAAGTTATACTTCATAAAAGGAAAGTGTTTTAAAAGGAATTTGAACATCTAACACTACAATCATTGAACATATATGGTTTAAATACATGGATTCATCCACTGAATGTAAAGTGTATTTTTTTTTAATATACATACCATTTCAACAGTTAATGTTTTCATAGCGTCCTATTTACACTTCCTCGTTGTAAAAGTATCAATACGATGTTTCGTATACACTTACAGCTAACTGTTTCGAGCAGGAATGCACGACAACTTTGGACGAGTGCAGTGGAAAATGTCCATCGCCGTGCAAGTGAGTATAGAGCGTTTTTTATAAGAATATTTAAGTCCACGTTTCTCGATATGGCACGTATGCAATCATTTTCACCTTTGAAGTATTGTCTGAATATGTTTCATATAAATAAAGCAGTGATACCATTTGTAAACAATGATTTGAACATTATACTTGATGTACAGTGCCATTGCAGCTTGTCCACCTGTTTCTACATATATTTGTTCCCATTGGACGGTTTCGTTTTTACCAGTCCTTCAATACAAATAACGCATTGTTTTAATCAAATATGTTTATGTCTTTCATTTTGAATAGTCATCAATCACACATATAATTTTGCTTTACGAACTGTGCATACTTTTGCAGAGAGACACTGTATGACCTGACTATTTCCATGTCTAAATGGCCTTCGGAGCAGTACGCGGTGAGTCAACTAAATATATTTAAGTAGTTACGAAAGTCAAACAGGAAATGTAGCATTCACTCAACGTAATCAACCAAGGACAAACATTCCAGACAAACGACAAGTACATAGATACATGTATATTTAGACGTAAAATAAAGTACAGGACATCAAAATCACAAACAGGTTTAAAAACACTGGTACCGCCCTGGAACAGTCAGTGGCAAAAAGGCAATCGGGGATTAAACCAGGATCTAGAGTGAACATTAGAAAATACTTGTTGTTTTGGAGTGATTAATTTATTTTATTTCATCGAGAAGTGAGGAAATGTTATATTTTCACGAATGCGAAGCATGAGTGAAAATATAATATTTTTCTCTCTTCGGTGAATTTAAAACTCATTACATTCTCGGAACACATTGAGGTGTTACTTGACATTGAGTAATGAGGTTCTTTAATAATGATAATAAAATAATTCTAAAATGATTTAATAGACTGTTTTTAAATGTATGCAAACAAGTTCAACATAATGGCACATTCAGTTGTATAGCATGATTACCGAACCGCCGTTATATAATTTTTACTTAAGGATCCATGGATGATAAAGACAAATGTATGTTGAAACAATGACAAAATAATAATAATACTGTATATATGTAAATGATTATGCACACAACTGGTTATCGTTTGATATTAAAACAATTGACATATTATCAGAACTTTTCAACAAAGTAAATCTCTTGCCGCATTATTGTTGTGAACATTGCTAAAATATCATTGATAACATATTTAACAAAACTTCCATTTTCATTTTAAATGCATTATGCTTTATAATAATTTTTCCGGAAAAAAGAAAGCGGCATAGAGAAGTAAGTATAGATATATCATTAACACCAGGAATTGTATTTTAAAGGGACACATGGCAATCTTAATTGTTTGAAAACTTAATGTGTCCCATTAGTGTTTCTACATAACTTGCATTTGTTCAATCATTATTATCAATTATAAGAATAGTATAAAGCGAATTGATTTACATACTATTAACTGTTGATAATATTGCATCAATAATATGCTTAAACCTATTGTAGGATATGACGAAAAAAATGAAAATATCAATGTTTTATTGAATTATATACAAGCAGACTTAAAGTCAAAATGATGCTGTATAGATTTATAGAAACACTAATTTCAATGATTGATACACTCTAAACGCATTCAAGATTGCCATGTGTCCTTTTAAAAAACATGAAATGATTAACATATATATTGTTATTGTGGATTGTACGCGTGTGGTGACGTTATACATTCGAATGCAACACTTCTGGGGCAATCTGAGGCAATGTCATGGCAATGCTAACCAGTACGATTATATATACTGAAAGGAAAAAGAAACGCAGGGTGCGTATTTCCTCTTTATATTGTATGTTTAATATGCTACTGCTAATCGAATGGTACGGGGCGACATTAGGCCTGTCCTTTTAGAAAGATGGTTTAAACAGCACTGAACACACCAATGGTTACCCCTTTAAAGTTTCATTATCGTCAGAATGCGCATTCGGCTCAAGCAGGTGAGCAAACTTAGGCTTTAAATGTTGCAATCACTTAACATTAAATACAGTACTGAACCGTCTCAATTTTTCAAAGAGGAACTTCAGCATTTATGAATTTCTTGTTACAACGTGTACTGTGATTAAAACGTCTACAACATCACAGTTGTGTCCTTTCTCTAACTAACTGCACTTTTTCTTTTTACAAAACATCTTGGGATTTCCTTGGAATATATATGGAATTAAGTGTGCAGTATATGCAACATATAGCAGAAATACGCACACTGCGTTTCTTTTTCCTTTCAGTATACTTCGATAAAAAAAATGTATACATTATATCTGTACAAATTAGTGTATCACTAAAATACAATCCACTTGAAACATAAACAATCCATTTAAATAAGTAAATCAAACATATTTTCAAAAAAAACAAAACAAAAAAAAAGAAAAAAAAAGAACATAATAATAATCCATATAATAAATAATACTATATTAATTTCTTGTTCAAGTTCATCACGTGTGATAACGTCATCTTTCAACACTTGCGTTATAGGCATATGGCTTTCAACGTCACCGAAGCCGGCGTCAATCTTATGTGCTTTATTTCTTCTTCCAGAATCATCTTTCATCTAGGATCAAGAAATCCACCAGCGACTTTTTGAATGCCAACAGACTTGAAACAAGGTATTTATGCATATCAGAATCTAGTATTATCTTTATCACAAATACTAACAATACATGTATAAAACATAGCCCTCGTTGAACATGTTCAATGGAAACATGTGATGTTAAACGTTTAATACTAACTCATGACATTGACCCTTTGGATTATGGAACTGATTTAAGTACAAACCGTCTTATCAAGTTCAATGTATGTCAGTTTATTCCCACATTGAAACCTGACAATAATATGCGACACATCTTCCATGTTTAGTAGGTTTACCTCAATACATGTAAAAGTAGCATTCGAACACAAACATTGACTACAATATATCATATTATGCAACATGTCCATGACCAATTAATGTATAATTGGTTTAAATATCCCAGCATCCAACATATATACATACATGCCATTGCTTATGACATTAAGCTAAGAGTTAATCAATACACATGTTTATTATTTTTACATTTATTATTCAAGTGTACACTGTCTACAAGAACGTATTGACATATTAAACCTGGACGTTTTATATAGAACGCCATGACTGTCTTATGATGTTGCCGATTAATATATGCAGGGCATTCCCTTTTTATGTGGTAGATCTTTCATGATATGCAGTGCATTTTTAATTATATGTGGTAAATACATATGTATATGTGATAGAAATGTATTTTAATCATTATATGCGATAGATAAGTCATTGCATGCAGTGGATAAATCATTATATGCGGTCAAGTTATCGTTATATGTAGTGCATTTATTACTATATGCAGTAGTTTATCTAATATATGAGGTCCTTTAAACATTATATGAAGTAGGTTTGTAGTTATATGCAGTGCTTCTGTTGACTTTATATGTGGTACATATTCTAATATACGTGGTGGATACGTGTTTATATTTGGTGGTTTCAAATGCATTATATTCGGAATAAACGGCTTTATACATGTGCATTTCTTATGATATGCAGTGCTCTTTCTATTATATGCGGTGTTTTTTTCATTATGATGATGAGATCAGTCGGAACACTCGTTTTTCAAGATATTACGAGTTAGACTGCTATATAAACGACTGTACTTAGAACGCTGCCATGTATCGATTATTTAGACCCATAGCGATTGGCCAGTGTATACACACGCTTTACGCCATTAGAGGATTTCCAGTTTTATAAATAGAACACAAACTGTCTTACTTTGTTCAGTTCAAACCAAGTTTAATAATATAAAACATCACGAACTGTTGAACACAATTATGTCAAACATAAACAGGCTGACTAGATCGGCGTTAGGAAATGGCATATGTTTTGATAACACTCCAGTCCCTTGGAAAATCGCGAAAAATACTCCAACCCCTCCTGGAAAGAAATCTCGAAAACAACCCCTGGATCCCGCTTCCCCACCACCATCCCCTTCGACATATTTTCCTTCCACAGATATTGCGTGGAAAAGTTGAATAAGACCATCAACGTTGAAACCGGGGTAGGGACTTCAGACAGAACTGGTATAATACCAACATTGGGGAAACCTGGGGATAACCCTGAAAAAGATATCCTAGGGTGGGGATAGAACAATAAATCGATTTTCCTTGGGTGAGCCCATTGCTACCCTACCCCTACCCCAGCGGGGAAATAATTGATAGGTGCATAATTGTTTTGCGTGTATTTCCTCAGTAATTACTGATATCCTACTACTTTTTCCTTGATATGACATTTGTAAAAGTTCATTAAAATCGAAGGATGCGGAGGGAGTGGGTGTAAGCGTGTTGGGGTGGGGATGGAAGGTTTTGTTGTAAAATATTCCGAAAGTGGACTGTTTGTAATAATGTTCCGAATAACGTTTCGCAATCAACATTTTGAAATCCATCCAAAGAACGATTTGGAGTTCTTTTTATTCACCCAAAAGGTATTCCCAAACTCGTTAGAGTGCATCATTTTATCAGGGTTTTTATATAAACAAACCTTGATTTCATTTTAAAAAATAATCTAGGAGTGCTTGTCCCAATACCCACTAGAAACTTCGGATCTGCGGACCTTAATTGATTGGGTCTACAACGTATAATCGGCCAGCTACGCAACTGCTCGGTGGTGCATTTTGGGAGATTTCCCCAAAATGTTTGAATACCTATTCTGACGTAGACTGGCATTAGTCCTTAATATTATAACATTTTAACTATAACCTATCATTATATAATTTCCTTTGCACTGAAAGAGGCAAATATCTCCACTTATAACTTGTATAGTCTTGTCTCAACATTAAGTCATGGAGAGAAACAGATCTTGAAATAAAATATTTTTTATGCAGAGTATTAATCAATTTTTTAATTTGTCTAAATGTATTATTTATAGTCTAATTTATAGACTGATACCAGTCTTATTCTGTCGCTGAAATATTGATCAATTTAAAAACTTTCTCTTATACCATTATTCTCTTCCCACATAGTTTGATTGGATGTATGACCTTTTTCATTTGCAGACACTTCTTTTATTATATAATGTGGATGTTGACTAGTCTATCTGACTAGTACAGAGCTACTTGCAATTATACAAAGTTTTATGTTGTATATTCTCCAGGGCGGGTGCGTGGATGTTGGGAGGGTGCGGTGGGGCAAAACCCGCGGATTAGACAGAAACGAATTTCTGTTAGGCGGGGATGGGCTATTCCAGATAATCTTCGTACCACCCATGCCCCCGCTTTACGAAATGAATGCATTTTTAAGCCCAGAAAGCCCCCTAATTTAAACAACAAGAGCAAAAAATATATACACTAGAAAAGTAAAGCGTTTCAAACCTTCAGACCCTGTCACGGAGCCACCTGGAAAAATGTACAAAATATCACCCTAGATCCCCCGGAAATAAATTTATTATCTCCTCCCCATAAAACGGTCTGCAAATAGCCCACCTCCCTATAACGGATTAAAAAAAATATAATGGGGAACAAAAGCGTTCACCTCAAGAAAATGTACAGACTACCCCAAGATTTAAAAAAAGAATACGTCGCTTACCACCTCCTAATAAAACAATGTATTGGGAAAACATGAACAAATCTCCAGCCACCATACCCCGTTTGTTTTTATTTGTTAACCCCCTCCTTCCCCCCCGCAGACACTTCACTCATGGAATATGTGTAGCCCCCGCCCCACATAACCAAACACACACCACCACCACATCCTCACCGCTGCCCTCGCAATAAAAACAACACCTCCCTTACCACATTCTCACAAAACCAGGAAAATACCACCCCTTTGGGAGCGGGGTGTGTGGAAGTATTTTTTTACAACAGCACCCCCGTAAGCCCCCAGCCCATTCTTTCCTTATAAGGACACAGGGTACAGAACTTGGTATGGTACGTACCAACACGGGGGACTATCCTTGGGAATAATAGTGATAGTGAATTTAGCGCGTACACTTCCTCAGTAATTGTAATATATGCATTTATTATATACTTTCCAGCGAAATAGTGGATTAAATCCTATATTCACTCCAAAGAAACAAATACTCTCTATTTATTCACTCTAAATCAACAAATATACTCTATTTATGTATATCACGCGCATACTCTATTTATGTATGTCACGCGCGTGCATTATGTAAATAATATTGAGAAAAATACCAACTTGCCATATCTTTGTCTAGAAAATAGATCAGAAGAGATGCCTGTCAATGATCGCAGTTGGAATGCGCTTTACGTGAGCGATTTTTTCGGCCGATGAAATCGGCGTTTGACAATCGCTTGTTTGCTCTCCTATTGAGTGAAACGGGACATTCGCAGTGAAGCAGTCTAGTTAGATTTCCGATAAAATCGTAACATCTTGAAAAACGAGTGTTCCGATTGATCTCATCTTCATAATGAAAAAAACACCGCATATAATAGAAAAAGCACTGCATATCATTAGAAATGCACCACGTATAAAGCCATTTGTACCGAATATAATGCAGTTGAAACGACCGAATCTAAAGACGTATCCACCACGTAAATTAGAATATGTACCACATATAAAGTCAACAGAAGCACTGCATATAAATACAAACCTACTTCATATAATGTTCAAAGGACCTTATATATTAGATAAACTACTGCATATAGTAATAAATGCACTACATATAACGATAACCGGACCGCATATAATGGTTTATATACTGCATACAAAGACTTATCCATCGCATATAATGATTAATCTACTGCATATAAATACATTTCTACCGCATATAAAGGTTTATTTACCACATATAATTAAAAATGCATTGCATATCATGAAAGATCTACCATATATAAAGGGAAATGCACTGCATATATTAATCGGCAACATCATAAGGCAGTTATGGCGTTCCATAGTTTTATGTAAAATATTTAGGATTAGTTGAGTTCTAATTTGCATGATTTTTAAATGTAATTTCAATGGGATACCACATGAGGGGTCATAATCCTTAATGGGATACCACATGAGGGGCCATTATCCCTAATGGATTAAAGCGTTAATACTATTCATGTAGTTAACACGCCTTTGCTTTACATCACGTTTTTGATGAATGTTTATTTTTGCCGTTTATATTTCCTCAGCGAAGACACGCTTGCT
This sequence comes from Cyrtodaria siliqua, assembly GCA_037043455.1. NCBI lineage: Eukaryota > Metazoa > Mollusca > Bivalvia > Adapedonta > Hiatellidae > Cyrtodaria > Cyrtodaria siliqua. Next base: position 5,116 of record JAWPHD010006605.1, on the reverse strand, counting down.
AAACTGGACATTTTCTTCAGAGACATGATCTACGAGAAGGTGGAACAAAGGAAGGCGTATGAGGTTTGTTAACAATTATGTACAAATGATAAAAACGTCCAAACTAAGGCAAAACATGACAGTTAAACCCATATTTTGACATTGACTGTGACCTGTCCTTCACATTTGTATATCGATAAGGTCACGTTACTGTTGTCATTAAATATATATCAAAAATAGTTTGATGAAGGAATATAAAGAAAAAGGTGCGTATACTCAAATGTTAATTTTGTGTGACGCCGGACGTACAACAACAACAACAAGGACACGCACAAGGAATGCCTATGCATCATTTTTACTTCCTGACAAAACAATACAACACTGTGTCTATGAACTATATTTTTAGCGACATTGTATTTGTCCTGAATTTGCAAACACCTTTTTTGTACAATATATACATCTTTAAAGAGCCAATGTTTATTTTTTCAGACTGACATATGGATCTAGAGCTTTATATTGCGAATAAAATATACAAAGATGTTAAGACGAAGTACATAGTTTTAGTGAGACAACGTATATTTTCGAACATATGTGCATTTACCTGCTTGTTTTATAGAAGGCCAAAAAGTTCATAACACATGTCTCAAGTTCCGACCTTGCTGATGTATACTACTACTACTACTACTTTTACTACTACTACTACTACTATTACTACTATTACTACTATTGCTACTACTACTACTATTACTACTACTGCTACTATTACTGCTACTACTACCACTACTGCTACTACTGCTACTAATTCTACTACTACTACTAATATACAATATAATGCAAATAATATAACTTAAAATAAAAATAATAACACTGATACTTTTATAATATTCTGGTGTCCTTAAGTATGTTACTATGGTATGGTTATTTAGCATAATATCATTGATACATTAATTCCGATTCCAAACTCGTTTCAGTCTCAGAATCTCATATCTGACATTGGCGGCGAACTTGGACTCTGGCTTGGACTGTCCGCAATAACAATTGGTGAGCTGATAGAGTTCATAGCATCAATATGCCAGCTTGCAGCCGTCCGCTGCGTCCGTAGGAACCAGCCGCATCAGGATTCTGCGATGAAAGTATTACCAATGGAAGCCTAGTAAACACCGACTCGCACATGCATTGACATGAACCAGAATCTTTGAGAATTCACGATGTTTGTTGCATATAAGGAATATTATAAAGAAAATAATAACATAACATACACCCAGAATTGATGTTAGGATGGTATATATTAGTAGTTGTAAATGACAGGCATCAACAAACAATTGTGGCAAAATATACCAATGTGGTGCATTTTACCACAATTGTGGCCTTTTAAGCCTGTCATTTCAAATATCGACTGTGGTAAAATGAACTTATTATGCGCATGTAACATGAGCAATTACGACAATTTGTGCATTGATCTACAATGTGGACAAGGGGATTTTTAATTTGATACATAATCATACATTTAGCGTTCGCTTTGTCACAAGTCCCTCTACTGGTTACTTTTATTTGATATTCTTCTGATAACATTTGGGATATATAATGAATGTTGAGTATAGATAAGATACTCTTCGGGGCATTTATTTTATTATATACTGGGACCATATGCCGTACGACATGGGGAAGACAGATACTCCATGTTCACGCCATATGCATGCCATCTTCGGGATGTTTAACATTTTGTACGATTGATTTTATTAATATTGAGTTCTGCTCAACCCGGGGCTAGAGGGCGTGAGCGGTAGCTAGCATAAATCACTACCGCTCATGAACAGTCTCAATCAAACCGAGACTGCAATATTTCGTATGTGTCGTTTTCGGCCGTTTCCAAAGGTCCATTATCATACTCTTTTTTTTGATGACCATAAACATTGCTAACGTTCGCTTTGACGCAATAGCATTAAACCTAAATAGACACTGTCCGTAAGAAAAACATATAAAAGCATGTTATGTCTGATTTTTGTTAAGTGTATACATGATAACATTTCAATGAAATGTATACATGAAAACGCAAGCATAGACTCAAATAAGTTTATGACAATAAATTCACGAAATTGAAACAAAAAGGGTCCATTTTTTGTGTGCAGGACACATCGTTATAATTACGATTTGTGTCACACGACAGGACCATGAGTAAATTGCTGGTTTTATATTACCAGAGATTGAAATTAACTGTCAATTCGATGTTCAACCACAAGAAGCGATACATTTGTGTGTGTGTACCTATTGAATTTCTTCAAAACATCTTGTATCTAATTTAGTAAATGTTTAATTATGAAAGTTGTAAATGTTTATCAACGTAATTATATTACGTTTTATAAGCTTAAAGTTACGGCTATTGCAATTTCATTGAACAATATGATCTAAATGCTCAGCGCGCAGGCTTTTTATTAGCGTTTGTTTGGATTTTAACGTTATATGTCCAGTGCTTTTTAGATATGCATAACGGTCGATTTAAAAACAAAATGTGTGTGTAAATTAGGCAGACCACCGACTTATTCTTGGGTAGAACCAATACTGTATACCTCCAGCCATTTGATTTTATGGCGAAAATAGTTTAAGATCAAAAAATTAAAAAGATCACAGTGATAACGAAGGCTTTTGTGCTTTTGTTTGTATTGTATTTTTAGCTGTTTGATCAAAGCGTGCACTGTCAAACATATTGTCACAGGTCACGCTGTTTTCTTTCTGTGGCGTATTGAAATACATGGCGGAATTGTACGTGTAAAATGAGAATCACTGAAGGTCTGACCCAGCTAGCAGGCTAACATTGTACCAACGTTGGCTAGACGTCAGCTGCAACGTTGTTCCAACGTTGTATATCGACGTCGGCCCAACGTAAAAATAAATATAAAAATATCGGACAGGGAAAGTAGCATTCAAGGAGGACAGTCAACCACAAAACACAGAAACAAACATGCAAACAGACAAACAAGAAGGCAAAAGTAATAATAAAAATAAACGGCATCACAAACACAAAAGGGTTGACAATAGGGCTACCGCCTTGGAACGGTCAGTGGCAAAGTAGGCCACTGAGGGTTTAAACCGGTTCTAGGGTGCACCAAACCTCACACTTACCCTACTTTCATTAAAACAGGATAGTGTAGATAAAGAAATCCCCGCCATGATCTAATCTCTAACCAACAAGGCAGCATCAATAGGCAATATAAGTAAAACACAAATATGCTCGTGTAAATATAATACAAAAAAAACAATAGCCTAGAAAGCCACAATGAAGGTACTCAATGACTTGGCAGAAGCCAGAGCAGTAAGAGAATAAACCATTAAGGGCACGACAAGAAAGATCATAGACAAACATCAAATGCCACCGTCCCAATGGGCTTTAGGTAGGCGTCATCATAGGGTCCACGGCCTGTCCGGTCATCGTACAATTCAAGAGGAAAGCATAGTGGAAAACAAACTGTAAAAGGTTACACTACCAAGCATGCAGTACGTTGCAAAATGATAGGGTCATAACCTATTTTGATAAATGTTTTAACAAGTTTAACAAAGATAGTATGAAAGTGATCATGACAAAAAATCTTACGAAGTTTATAAATCACATCACCATAGAAGTCAGGTTGTGATAGTCCTTGTCTCAAAAGAGTCCTTAAATTACTTTTATATTTGGAAAGAAGATCAGGGTTACGATAATAAAACTTTGCAAAGGTTTTACGAAGTTTATGGTAACGTTAACCCTGATTGAGTAGCTTTTTAGTTATACAAAGATTTATTTAGTTATACAAAGATTACGAATATCAAAGTCCTCAACTCGAGTACTAGCTCTTGAAAAACGAATAAGTTGAGACACATACACCCCATAAGAAGTTGCTCGGGGAACATCCCCATACAAGTGGGGGTAATTAACAATGTCAAAATTAAAATCATTTCTCTTCTCATAGATTTTGCTAATTATTTCACCATTTTCAATCGAGACATCTAAATCAAGAAAAGACGCGTTATTATCAGATATATCAGAAAATATTATCTAATAGGAAGATGAGTACTTCAAAAACTTCATAGAAAGTCCACATAGTTTATTTGTCTAAACTGCCGTTAGTAAAAAACGCTTTAATATTATTACATGCCAAACATGTAGTATTTTCTCTAGCGAATATTTTTTGAATAAGAGAAATTAGCATGTCTTTAATAAGGTGATGTGGTAAGGTTGTAAATAGTGTAGAGAAGTCATAAGTGCTTATTGATGAAACTTGACCTGTATTGAAAATTGTATTCAGAACGTCTCCTGAAGTTTTATCACAATATAGTTTAACGTGATCTTTAACGGCAGTAAGACAAGAAGTTAAAAGTTTGGAGATGTTTGTTGTGGTGCAGGCACTAGAATTAGAAATAAAGCGAGCCTTATACGGATTTTTATGTAATTGAGGAATCCAGTACATGGTAGGCAGTTTATTTTGCTTATCCTTTACACCAGCCTTGAAAGTAATGCACCGAGTGATATGTGCGGAAACAACATCATCTTCAGTAGATGTAACTGGAGTATACGAATTGGTGCTGCCGAGTTCCAGAGATAAAACATTGACGTAATGTAGGCGGCAAACAATAATTACATTATTACTTGCTTTATCTGCAGGAACTAAAACAAATTTATTATGAAATTCCTGAATTCCCGATTTTAAATTACGAAAGGAAAACCTAGGTCTCGGAGGAATTAAGGAGGGGTTAGCATTATAAAAGTTAATACGTGTATCTATAATTTTAAGAATTGACTTTTTCCAAGTAGAAAGCGAGTTTAGGTCCGCATGTTCTCTACGACACCATTTTATACTAAAACTTTCATTGGAGTGGGCGATCTGGGCACGGGAGGCATTACAATCAATAGTTGAAGGTAATCTATATTTAGGACCTTTCGAAAACAAATGCCGAATAGGTCTATCAACAATATCAAAATTACCAGTACTGGAGCATAGCAAAATGTTGTTGTGTTGCATTCACATTCCTTAGGAGTATTATGTTCTATATCAATGTCAGAATCTATTTTGTTGTAGTTGAAAATAATATTTCTAATAGGCTTTTTATATTTATTACAAATTACAGGACTTTCGGACTTTCGGTAGTTTGGGATAGAATCAAC